>CAVNZG010000973.1:0-62535 GCA_963693315.1 Diogma glabrata
CACACTCGACGGGTTCTTTTAAAAAAAAAGGAAAAAATATGTAAAACATAATTTCGTCTTTTCGCGAATACTGAAGTAGCTGTATTCGTTTGAAAGCAATTACTTACATATTTCAAATTCATTTTCTTCAATGGACTGAGTTACTTTCTATTCCCACGTATTCGTGTTGATGTCATAATATCAGTTCATTAAACATATCATTTCACCACTCCTAAACCCTATACTAAATCCATCAATATCAGTAAACTCTAATTTCATTTTCTGACTTAAGTTTTTCTTCTCACTTAATACTTCGGAACCCATCTAAAAGATTAAATAAATAAGACCTTATCTATGGTACGATTTTAGAACACCCATTTTCCATTTAATAACATATGTTTTGCTGGGTGAAGAAATCGATACTCCGTAAATTTGTTTTTCTTCATTATAATTTTTTTTATTCATTTTCCATTCACAACCTTCAAAACCAGCGGTTTAGATCCGTTTTTTTTTGTAATTTTTTTGTTATTCGTACCTCGCCTCGTGCTTTGAAAGTCACCACTCTCGCCTTTTCTCATATCGTAAATTGAAAAAAAAGAAAGCAAATCTATTTCATATATATTTCAGGAATTTTATTAATTTTCTAAAACACAATTTATTAATTTTTAAATATAATTAAAAATTTTTTTATCATATTTACTTTAATATACAATATTTTTTTTGTTTATACATATATTTATATTTTATATATACATTATATTTATACATTACATTATATTATATTTTATATTTTTTTTTGTTATATATATATACTTATTCTTCTCCAAAATATTTTTTTTTCATTTGTGCCTTAATTTTATGGGTTAATGATTTGTTTTTTTTTTCCTCGATTTTCTCTGTGTCTTGACATTTCCGGTTCAATTATTTTATTAACGACATACTTCGTTAAGGCTTAGTGTTATAACAAATAATAATTTTTGTTAGATCGTTTTTGTCTTTGTTTGCTATAAGATTCAAGATGGATTATTTGTGTTTGGATCCTGACGAGTTGATTGTTGAGTGCCAGGTTAGGAATTTAACGGGTACTGCAAAAATTCAATTTGAAAATTTACCAGTTTTTTTGCAAGCAGAAATGGAAAATAAAAGAGAACCACCGGCAAAAGCTCATGCTTTAGCGTTAAAAAATCCCAAACGAGAAATCAATGTTTGTTCTGCGAAACTAAAAGAATTACAACAGCAACTTCATGATACTGTAGCTCAGGAACAGGATACTGATGACCCTGAAATATTTAATACATTTAAGGCACGTCTTCTGCACATACAAGGACGTCTGAAACGAATTAGTATGACAAAATCTGCCTTAAATCTGCTACCACTTTAATAACTGCCTGTGACGCATTGATTGAAATCCTTAGCAAGCTTCAAGTAACGGAAATGGATAAAGACGGAACTATCGAATCACTTGACCGAATTCAAGTGGAAGATTTTAAGGAATTAGATATTGTAATAGATCCATTACCGCCTAGTACCAATGAGAATACTTTGTCATCCACTCCCACTAATATTGCTGGGAGTTCAACCGATCAAGGATTAGCAAACTCACGGACTCCTGGAAGCGATGAAGGTGCAAATAGAATACTTAGCGTACAAAATGAACCGTTAAACGTAGATCCTAACCCTCGAAACATACCTGAGGTCAACATAATTACCAACCTCGAACACCTTTCAGAAATGATCGAAGATGTAAATCGATGTCTTAATTTGGTGAATACAAGTGTCTTGGGTAGCAACAGTGGTAGGCAATCATCAAATACTCCTCTAAATAGAGCCAGTGAGGTAGCAATTCATAATTCAATAGTGCCCCCACCAGCGCTTTCTAGCCAGGTATCTTCTTATATCCCTACAAATCATCAAGAGACAGTTTTGAATAATAACAATGCGCACGCTGCATTACCATTGAGTCAGAGTGTTAATTATGCAACATCGTCTAGAAAAGTCACTATCATGATGAGCAAATGGAACGTCACATTTAATGGAGCCATGGCCGGTATTCCCGCCGAACGATTTATATTTCGGGTTGAACACCTCGCTAAAACTCACGGCATCACAGGATCAGAGTTAGTGAATAATTTTAGCGTATTACTACAGGGCATGGCGTCTGAGTGGTATTGGGTGTATGTAGAAAGTTCTACTATTTTATCCTGGGAAAGTTTAAAGCAGGCCTTTCTTAACCGATTTCGCAATAGGAAGTCTGATTATGATATTTTGAACTCGTTGGAACAACGTAAACAAAAACCCAAAGAGAGTTTCCTTGAGTTTTATGGTGATATTTTGGCTAGCTCTTTAGACTTAAAAATGCCCCTGACCGAAGCCAACCTGTTGCACATTTTAAGGAGAAACATGCAACCCGAGCTGCAATTAACTTTGGCTGGACATGAGTTTGCCTCTCTGGATTTGTTTGTAAAACGTGTTGTATCAATAGAAGATACTTGGAAATGGGTGGGTTATAATCCTACAACAAACCCGTTAAACCGCAGGTCGATATATTCACTTTCGTTAGACGCAGGCTTGGCAAACCAAGATACGCCTGAAGTAACCCCCAGAGATGGTAGATTTCAATACGAATCCGAAGCGGTAAGGCCGCCTGATCAAACCAATTTAACTACTTCTATGCATGGATGTGCGCTAGGTGTACTCAAACGAGATCCAAATCGAACCATTCACAATGAATCCTCATTAAATGATCTCCAACAACACGCGCAATATTTGGATCAAGAAATTGCAACACTTCGTCGAACACCGACCATGAATAATTCACAATTGAAAATAAATCACTCCACCCTAACATGTTTCAGCTGTGATGGTGTGGGCCATATTTTCAAAAATTGTCCTGTTCCACCAGCTCGTTGGTTTTGCTATAAATGCGGGATGAAAGACACGATTACTACTAGATGCTCACGCTGTGCGGAAAACGCATCCCGGGGACAGTGGAGAGCTGGGAACCATAGTGCCCCAAAACCCACCTTGCCCAGTTATACCCCAAACCCCTCGGTTACATATCCACCTCCACAGGTAACCAGACCCGGATGGAGGAACCCTACGAAATAATGTCAATTGCTTCTTCAGATAGTTTCTTTTCCACAAAATCAGTGTCTGACTCCGCAAATGTTACCTTAGGTGCTCAAGCAAAGAGCCAATCTTGTGTGGAATTGAAAAAAGATACAACATTTAAGCTAAAATCAAACCCTCGTAGCTTAAAATCGCGGTCAAGAGTTCAAGCATATTGGAGAGCAAGGCATAATATTAAATCCGATATACTTTCTTCCATCATACAAACTGACTTAACCGATAACCGTCCCTACGCAGTGATAAAAATCAATGAAGTTGAATATAGTGGTCTGTTGGACAGTGGTGCGACTATTAGTGTACTCGGTGCTGGGTCTGAAAAATTTTTGAATAACGCAGCCGCAGGATATCATGATTTCCCCACTTTTATTAATACAGCAAGTGGGCATGCTCAAAGGGTTTTTGGCTATATTAATGCCCACATTAAATTCAACAATCAAGAACGACTGATGAAACTATATATTGCACCCTCACTGGAACAACCACTGTATTTGGGAATAGATTTCTGGAATTTGTTTGGCATTACTCCAAGTCTTTCTTCGCTTATGATCAGTTCACTTGTTACGTCTGCTAAAGATGCCGTTAAACTACATAGTCTAGCCCCACCAGATCAATTAAAGCTTGATAACATCATTAATTCGTTTCTTTCATATGCTAAGTTAGGTCTTTTTTTTTTTTTTTTTTTTTTTTTTTTTATTCAAAGTTAGGCATGTTTAGTGTTAATTATAATAAATTATAAATTAACGTCTCTGAATATCCGAAGATACCATGCCAACTAGGGATAAGAATGGAATGCAAATTAAGATTCTCTGAGAAATTTATGAACGTTAACTTTAAAGCCTTGAGGATTAAATTCATCAGGGAAAACCCAGGAAGGTAAGGCATTCCAAAGATGAGATACTCTGTTGAAAAAGTCACGTTGGAAGGCTACAGTTCTACACCTAATTATTTGAACTGTAAAGGGATGCGCTGCTACGTTTGCTCTGGTGTGACGCGAAAGGTTTGCTGATTTAGGTAAAATCGATTTGATCTCTTCAGAAGCTCGTTCATCCATAATATATTTATAAAATATAGTCAAATCAGCAACATTTCTTCTGTGCTGCAAGGAATCAAGACCGTTAGTAAGACTAGGGTTACCAATGAGTTTAATAGCTCTACGCTGTACAAAATCAAGGCAGTTGAGACTACTCAAGTAAGCTCCACCCCATATGTGAGAACAGTATTCCATGCAGGGACGTATAAAAGATTTATAAACTAAAAGAAGTTGTTCGCTATCGAAAAACTTACGACATCGCCCCAAAAATCCTAACTTTTGAACAGCATTCTTAGCCAGATTAAAAATATGAGAATTCCACTTCATATTATTTTCAATCTCAACTCCTAGAAGTCTGACAGACTCATTCTCTAAACGATTTTTGGGGCCAAACGTTAATGGAAAAGGATTGGGTGTCGTTATCCTAGAAAAATGACAAACCTGTGTTTTGCTTGTATTGAATTCAACACTGTTAGCAATACCCCAATCCATAATTGTTTTAAGATCAGTGTTAAGGGAATCTATCAATTTTGACCTACACTCACTAAGCGCTAAGGGTGTATATAATTTAGGTGCTTCGTGAGACGCATGAAGCGTGCTATCATCAGCAAAACTATGTATAGGATGAACCGTTGAGTCCAACAAATCATTAATATAGATAAGAAAAAGAGTTGGTGACAAAGCGGAACCCTGAGGAACTCCTGCATTAGTTGAAAAAGTATTCGATGATACACCGTCAACATTGACCCGAAATTTTCGATCAGATATAAAGCTCTGTGTCCAAGATATAAGCTGCTCGTCTAAACCATAGGATCTCAATTTGCATATAAGGTTGTTATGCCAAACTTTGTCAAACGCCTTGGAAATATCAAGAGCAACACCGAATGTTTCTCCAAAGTTTTCAAGCGACTTGTTCCAGATATGAGTGACAAAAGACAGCAAATCTCCCGTCGCTCTTCCTTTTCGAAATCCATATTGTCTCTCATTAATTAATTTGGAAGACTCTAAGAAGCTCATTAAATTAAAATTGACATATTTCTCAAAAATTTTAGCAACTACCGATAAAATGGAAATGGGTCTGTAATTCGTAGGATCAGTCTTACTGCCCTTTTTTGAAACTGGCTGCACACTAGCCATTTTCCAAATTTCAGGAAAAATTCCTTTCTTATATGACAAATAGAAGATTTTAGTGAGGATTGGTGCTAGCTCCCTAGCAAATGTTTTAAGTATAATCGGAGGAATAAAATCAGGGCCTGTTGCCTTGTTAGTATTGATTTTTAAAAGCATTTTTCGAACAATGTTTTTCCGAAAAATTATCCGCCTCATTTTATAAGAAACTTTAGAAATAGGTTAAGGTTGGAAATTAGGTTCTTTTAAAGTAGAATTTAAAGAGAAATAATGCCCAAGCAAATTAGCTTTCTCTTTTGGATCATTGATAGGGACATCTCTATTAACAAGAGGCGGTAGGGAAGATTTACAAAAGTTGCTTTGGACAACCTTTGCGGCTTTATAGAAATTACGTGAACCAGTCGGATGTTCTGCGAATTTAGATGCTTTTTTTTTTCCTATTAAATAGATGTTTCTCTTCATCTATTAACTTACGACATAAATTTCTCTCTTTACGGTACTGTCTAAGGTTTTCATCGGTTTTGTTTTGATTAAACTTTCGAAAAGCCTTTTTTTTAACTTTTATAGCTTTTTTGCATTTACTAGAAAACCATAGATCAGTTTTCGGAATGATCAATTTATTAGGAATAAATCTGTGCATACCATCAATTACAGTTTCAGAAAAATTTGATGCAGCTATGTCTGGGTCTTGGCCGGTAAGGCAATAGCGTTTCCAAGGAAAACATCTAAAAAAACTTTTAAGTCCTTGCCAATCCGCAGCTTTGTAATCCCAAACATTACGAGGATTCGCTTTAAATTGTTTTGGAATTGGTATATTTAGTTGTGTGGAGATCAAATTATGATCTGAACCACCCAATGGTTCTGATATTTTAAATTGAACCAGATATGGATCGTTTGTCAAAAATAAATCAAGTAAATTACTACTTTGACCAGGAATATCAGGAACTCTGGTTGGCAGGTCTATTATTTGAGTAAAATTGTGATAAAGAGCAAACAACTCAGCCTGTCTACCAACCTCGTCAGTTTTAGAGCTGTGTGTAAGCCATTCTTTATTATGGACATTAAAATCTCCAAGAACTATAAACTTTGCATTAGGATACTCAACCAACCTATCTATCTTCTCAGATAAGTCATGAAATAAATTAGAGTTCTCAGGTGAATTAGGTGAACGGTAAAGTCCAAAGACAAACAGCGTTTGACTTGGGCAACTAATTTTTAGTGACACCATATTGTGAAATTTTGCATTTAATTCAAATTTATTTAATCTCATATATGGTATAGTATCCCTAATATAAGCACAAACTCCATGCTTAATGTAGAAAGAGGATTCAAGTTCATAATTGGGACAAAGGTATCTGTTTTTATCTAAGGTCACAGCACGCGCACTGATAATCGTTTCTGTTAAAAACAAAATATCAGGTTTCATAGTTTCAAGAAAAAGATGGACTGAATTAAGGTTTATATTCAATCCTCTTATGTTCGCATAGCTGATAGATAATTTTGCCATTTTAACTCATAGAGAAATATCAATGAAAAACACACATACGAAAACCACAGTAATGCGAAAACAAACAAACTCAAATTGAAATTGAAATTGACTACTTCAACAGCTGGACAACCTGAATCTAAGTCTAGGTTCACTGTTAAAATCGACAATTAAAATTATGAAATTGTAAACAAAATATTATTTTAGAAACATCAAAACAATATGTAACTCAAAGACAGGAAACTATACATACATAAAGTGTACATAAAGTGTACTTACATAAAGTGTACTTAAAACCTGTTATTGAGTCAACAAGACCACAAGAAAACTAACTACGAAACCAATAAAATAACTACAATCCTACATAAGTCAACAATAAACAATTATTGTACCTTACCGTCCACGAATATTTCGAATTGTTTATTATATTATGTTTACAATAAACAATTCCAATTTAACAGATTATGTACAATAATTGTACACTAGATTGTTAATATATGAATAAAAACTAAATATTATATTAAAACGCTTATCTTATTTTTATTTTCCTGAATTTCTTGAATCTATGGATCTAAATTTTTGTTGATGATTTTCTTGTCAAATTTTTCAAATTGATTATTTTTCTTTCTTAATAATTTCCTAGAATTTCTAAAATGTAAATCTTCCGTTCAATTTTCTGTTTAAAATATTGATTAGATTCCGTTTTTTAATAATATCACACAAAAAATTACTAAAATATTTTTTCTTTTATTCTTTTTTCTTACCTAAAACCAAAAAAACAGGAAATAATATTAATTATTAAAAATAAAATTAAAATTAGTTTTTTCTATATTAAAAATTTAATAAAATTATAAAAATAGAAAATAATTATTTTTTCAAAATATATGTTAAAGAATTTTTTTGTGAAAAAATAAACACAGACGTTCAGTTTGACATTTCGCCTACCCATTTGGCAAGACTAACCTAACCGCACACACAATTGATGTTGGCTTGGCAAAACCAGTAAAACAGAGGTTTTACTCAGTATCACCAGTAAAGCAAAAACTGCTTTACGACGAGCTAGATCGGATGCTTTCGTTAGGCGTTATCGAAGAAAGCCAGAGCTCATGGTGCTCGCCAGTGACATTGGTACAAAAGGCCAACGGCCAGATACGTATGTGCCTAGATGCCCGTGAAGTGAATAAAGTCACCGTCAAGGATGCCTACCCATTACCTCTCATCGATGGATTGTTGGGTCGATTGGATCAAACTCGCTATATATCTACAATAGATCTTAAAGATGCCTTTTGGAAAATACCTCTTGATCCAGCATCCAGAGATAAAACCGCGTTTACGGTCCCTGGTCGCCCTTTATATCACTTCACTGTTATGCCTTTTGGGTTGTGCAATGCACCCCAAACAATGTGCCGACTAATGCACCGAGTGATTCCATACAGACTTCATGACCGTGTGTTTGTCTATTTAGATGACCTATTAATAACGTCTGCTACACAGGAAGAACATTTGAATCTACTCCAGGAGGTCTCCGGTTTATTAAAACACGCTGGATTGACTATAAATATTGAGGAAAGTAAATTTCTCCTGAAAGAAGTACGGTATCTTGGTTATTTGGTGGGAGATGGATGCCTTCGTACCGACCCTGAAAAGATTAAAGCCATAGCAGAGTACCCAGTCCCAAAAACAATCAAACAGGTAAGACGCTTCATGGGGATGTGTGGATGGTACCGTCGTTTTATTAAAAACTTTGCAACAATTGCATCACCACTAACTGACCTTACTAAGAAAGGTACAAAGCTAAAGTGGTCTGACTCAGCAGACGAGGCTTTTGTAAAATTAAAACATACACTCACAACAGCTCCTGTTTTGGCAAATCCAGACTTCGAAAGACCATTTTTTATTCAATGCGACGCCAGTGCTACTGATATAGGAAGCGTGTTGTTCCAACTGGATTCTGACGGAAGTGAACGACCGATATCTTTCATCTCACAAAAGCTTAATGCGGCCCAGAGGAATTATTCCGTTACTGAGCTGGAATGTTTTGCAGCTGTAGTGAGTGTTAAAAAATTTCGTGCTTATATAGAAGGATATAATTTCACTATCTTTACCGACCATGCAAGCTTACGCTGGCTGATGTCTCAAAAGGATTTGTCTGGACGACTCGCCCGCTGGAGCTTGAAATTACAGGCTTTTAATTTTCAAATCGGCTATCGAAAAGGTTCTGTTAACGTTGTGCCAGATGCACTTTCTCGTGTTTATGGTGATGACTCAGGTGTCGTTCCGGCTTTAAATCCTCAAGCCATTAAACCTTACCAAACGATCAATGTTGTTAATTCAGTTTGTATGGGACCGCTTTCCATAAATCTCGATTTACCGGCATTTAATGAGCCTGAGTACAAGGAACATATAGAAAGAATTCTAAAACTGGACCCAGGATCTCATTGCTACCGTGTCCAAGAAAACAAATTATTATTTAACCCTTCCTTCGGCCTGCGATATGCCGAAACGGATATTCCTACCTGGAAGCTAGTTGTTCCTTCGCAATTAACGATACATTTAATAGAACAGGCTCATGTACCACCATCTTCAGCACACATGGGTATAGTTAAAACTCTTGAGAGGCTTCGAAGACAATTTTATTGGCCTGGTATGGCTAATAGCGTAAAAGAATTCATCTCAAACTGTGAGACTTGCAAGATGAACAAGCCTATCAACTATAATACCAAACCTGAGATGGGTCACCAAGCTGTTTCTGATCGTCCTTTTCAGAAGCTATACATTGACTTAATGGGACCATATCCTCGATCAAAGAAGGGAAATTCTTATATACTGATTATCATAGATCATTACTCAAAGTTTATCATTTTAAAGCCACTCAGAGAAGCTTCGGCGTCCCTTATTTGTACTTTCCTAGAGAATGACGTGTTTTTACTATACTCAGTCCCCGAGATAATAACCAGTGATAATGGCAAGCAATTCACCTCTAAATTATTTCAAGAAATCTAAGATAAGTACGGCGTTCAGCATATACGTACTCCAGTTTATTCACCTCAAAGTAATGCGTCCGAACGAGTCAATCGAACAATTTTATCAGCTCTTCGTTCATACCTTAGTGACACTCGTCATAATGAATGGGACGTACATTTACAGGAAATAGCTTCGGCTATACGCAACGTTATTCATGGCGCCACCAATTTCTCTCCTCATTTTCTAGTCTTTGGGCAACACATGACATTACATGGTAGCGAATATAAACTACGTAGATTGTTGTCACCAACAGATGAAAACGAAAACTGCGCTCTTTCTAAACCAGATAGATTGAATTTAATACGAAATAAAGTTGGTCACTATTTGAAAACTGCATACGAACGATCTGCTAAACATTACAATTTGCGAAGCCGAAACCGAGAACTGAGTGTTGGGCAGTCCGTTTTTGTTCGTTCATTTGCACAGAGTGATAAAAAGAACAAATTCAGTGCAAAGTTATCTGCAAAATTTATTCCGGCTACGATTGACTCCAAAGTTGGGAATGTAGCCTATAAACTCAAGGATGTACGTGGAAAAATAATGGGAACATTCCACCTAAAAGATATTCGGTCCTAATTTCAGGTAAAGCCCGGCATGAGACTTTTCAGGGTGTGGGACGTCCCCACGACTTGTAACCGTCGTTACAATTTTCAAATATAACAAATGAAACATCCTGAAAGCAAACAAATGTTACAGAAAAGGTACTAACAATATGCGATCTATTGTGTAAACATAATAATAATTAAAATATTTCTCTTGATATCATCTGATTAACTAACTGTAATGTTGCAATTAAAAAGAGAAGTGAAGGGAAAAACAAACAAAAATATATTTTTACATTTTCGATAATTATTGATTTTTGGAGATAAGTTGATCAGTTCAATTTGGAACCCTAAAAAGTGAAGTTGATTTTTCTGTTGAATAAGTTTTAATTTTTATTTAAGAACACAAAAATTTTGATGCTAAATAGTTTTAGATCTTTGATATAGTTAAATAAGTTGATTATTTTAGAAGTAACATGTACCAGTTCATGTATCATGGTATCATAGTTAGTGTTATCCAACTGTTTCTTTTGTAACCGTATGGATATTGTTCATCATTTGTTCAATCATTAAATTAATTAAGAGATAAATTTATCTATTGGGTTCTCATTTTAATTGAAATCGACTGATAATTATAAGTGGATTAGTACTGGCAGAGTATTTTGATTATTATAAATTTTTTTTGTTGTTGAAACAATTGTATTAAAAGAAAAACGGCATCGGCTCGATTATCCGTATGGATATTGTTCATCATTTGTTCGTAAATACCAAAGCAGTGAATTAAAAAATAAGTAAATAAGCAGCTGAGCGAAAATAAATTGTGTTTAAAGAATCATACAATTTATTCGGAAATAAATTTACATATTTGGATTTCATTTTTAATTGAAATCAGCTGATAATTATAAGTGAATTAATACTGGCAGAGTATTTTGATTATTGTTAAATTTTCTTTTGTTGAAATAATTGTATAAAAGAAAAAAAATGGCGTTGACTCGATTATTCGAGACGCAGGTTTCTTTTTCCTGTTACCTGTAGAGGTTGAAAATGTGCTTAGAGGTGAAGTAAAAAATTGAAAATATAAGTGAAGTATAAATTGAAAGAGAAAAGTTTATAAAAACAAGTTCATAAAATAGTTTAAACAAGTTTATAAAAACAAGTTTATTAAAAAAAAATTTAACAGTGTCTGAGAACAAAAAAATGAAATAAAAGAAAAAAAAATGAGAAAAAAATGAATTTAAATGTTTCCCTGTGTTGTTGTTCCCTGTGCATACATAGTTAGGTTTAATTTTAGGAGGTGACGGGTAAGCTAAGAATTTTTTTTGAATTATTTTTTTTTTATTTTATTTTTATTATTTTAAACATACATTATCAATAAAAGTTATTCGAAAAGTTGATGAAATTAAAAATTTTTTTTGTTTTCTCTTTTTTATTTTATTTTATTTTTTTTTTTCTTAAATTAAATATGGGCTAACGGGAGGCCGTAGGAGGGAGTGGTGGTTGGCGGTGCGACGGGTGAGGTGCGAATGCAACGGTAAGGTAAATGTATACTCCCTAATTTTAATACCGCTCTAAAATATACCCTCCTGGTTCATCGGTTGACCCACGAAATCAGTTCCCGAAACTTTAGCCGGTTTGCAAGAGAGCGGTCCGATGGAAAAAATATAGCCAGGAGGATTCTGAAAACGGAATCAAGGTCATCTTGTTTCTTTTTGTAAACTGGATGATCTTGTGAACGTTACAGTGGCGTCCAAACGCTAGTTAAATTAGGCTCATCTAATTCTATAGGTCTTATTCTATTATTTTCTGAATTTGTGCATTATCTATTCCAATTAGAGTTGTTGATTTAGATTTTATTTGCAATTTCTTTTTATTCCATCTCGCACACTCGACGGGTTCTTTTAAAAAAAAAAGGAAAAAATATGTAAAACATAATTTCGTCTTTTCGCGAATACTGAAGTAGCTGTATTCGTTTGAAAGCAATTACTTACATATTTCAAATTCATTTTCTTCAATGGACTGAGTTACTTTCTATTCCCACGTATTCGTGTTGATGTCATAATATCAGTTCATTAAACATATCATTTCACCACTCCTAAACCCTATACTAAATCCATCAATATCAGTAAACTCTAATTTCATTTTCTGACTTAAGTTTTTCTTCTCACTTAATACTTCGGAACCCATCTAAAAGATTAAATAAATAAGACCTTATCTATGGTACGATTTTAGATGGGTTCCGGGCCATCAGATCGTTTCCTTGTTTGGCGATCATATCAGCAAGTTGTTGTTGTTGATCTACTTTTTGTTTCGCTGCCAGTTTCTCTTGTCGGGCCATCATATCAGCAAGTTGTTGTTGTTGCTCTACTTTTTGTTCTGCTGCCAGTTTCTCTTGTCGGGCCATCAGATTGTTTCCTTGTTTGGCCATCATATCAGCAAGCTGTTGTTGCTGCTGTGCCATCATTTCTTTCATCAACGCCATCATCGGATCAATTGCTGGGGCATTCTGAATCGGAGCTTCCTCCGGCTCTATTTCTATAACCTCTGTGTTTAGACCTGCTTCTTCTAAAACTTTAAGCAGCCGGAATGCAAGTTCTGCCTTCGTTCCATGGATTGGAGCATTCCTTTTCTTCAACTCATCCTTCAGCTGGGTCTGGCTGAGATCACTAATATTTACTGTCTTGACCAATGTTTCAATAATCCCACTTCTGACACCACTGTAACGACTCCTCGTTGGTTCTTTTCGATTATTGAACAAACACGACAGTAAAAGACAGATCTTTAGTTAACAGAATCTCAAACTTTATTTGTCATCAAATTACAGCAGCTTCCGTTTTTCCTTACAATAAATTCCAGGGTCTCCAATTTATGTACGATAAACTTCACCGCTTTTTCACAATTTGAATCAATAATATTCGGAATCGTAAAATCTGTATTTACTATTCCACTAAGTTCAGATTCTTTCACTATTAGTACCCAGGCTCAAGTACCACCGATTATTCCTTATACTTTCGAATATTTGTAAAACATTTTTAATTGCAAAATTAAAACTGACTATCTGATATTTTTGTTCGCTTATTTATATCGAAAAATAAATAAATCGAAACTTCTATAATCCACTAGAAATCAATACTACGTAGTCCGTACATCTTGAATAGGCCACACCTGTTTTCATTCATACTTGCATTTGTATTAGCGAACTCAAATTTAATTTATGCAAAATGTATTTGTTAAAGGGAGTTAACTTTTGATTTATCTTTGCCATAGAATGTAGAAAACATTTAGGCGGAACGTATTGGTTATTTATGATTAAAGTAAATTAACCCATTCTGGACGAAGTTTATTACAATATATATACATATATATATATATATATATATATATATATATATATATATATATATATATATATATATATATATATATATATATATATATATATATATATATATATATATATATATATATATATATATATATATACATATATATATATATATATATATATATATATATATATATATATATATATATATATATATATATATATAAGTTAAGGAATTATTCCTTATTTATTTTAAAAAAATAATTTTTTTAGAGGAAGACCTCTTTACTTTATTAAACTCAAAAAGATAGTGAATTACAATTTGAAATTTCTAAACTTAATGCTAAAAATGTTTTACAATGTTTTTGCATAATAGACAATATTTATAATAATTTTATTGAAATATTATATTCTATTTCACAGAAACTAAACTTGTCAATTAATGAGTTTGTTTCTGTGAGAAAATTTTTACGGAATGCAATTTGTAATAGGATATTAGAAGACAAAACATTTATAGGAATGTAATATGAAGGTTAATTAACTCCTCCGCACTTAAATGTGATTGTCCTCAATCACTTAGAAATATGGAATGTTATTGAAATTCAGTTCTGGAGCGCTGGAAGCGGGTCTTAGAATTATCGAACTTTGTTTTGGTTTTGAATTTGGAAAATATACTGCATCAGGTGAAGTGTGTTTTGGACTTGAAGTTTGTTTACTAATTTTGAAGGTTTTGATAGCTTTAATACAAAGTTTGTATGAAATTATGAAGGAAGCTGCAGCAACAAAGGCATAACATAAGTAATGAAGCCTAGAGGATTCTGAATGTAGAAGGCTTATCGCGTTCGTGTTATTGATATGAATTTCCTCCATCATTTCTAACGATAGTATTCGTTTTAGCTCCCTCTCTTTCGAAAGTGGATGTAAAATTGCGGGTAAAACATGAAATTGGGTTTCTTCACGTGAAGTGAATGACTGACCGGCAATGTTTATTGAAATATTATTGAATTTAATTAAAAATGTGCCGTCCAAATGTTGGGGTATAGATTGAATTAGGATAGTGCTGTTAAAATTGTTAAGGAGAATTATACCTGGAGTTATTTCTTCGATTTGAGGAATGTGTTGGTTGTTTACATTATTGCATTCCGCTAACATGCTTTTGAGAAGATTTGGAATACAAGATGTGTTTGATAAATTGATTACATTTTTAGATTTACATATAGATATGAGATTAAGCGTGCCACAATTTTCTTTTAAAGCAAAAAATTCGTTATTATTTCTTAAAATTGTTTCGTATACTAACTCTGTGGCAATTTTATTTCTTTTTACTGGTTTCAAAATGATTTTGTCGTAAATTTTATGATCTGTTATAGGAACATTTACGATATAAAGAATCGAATTAGAATCTGTAATAATTTTAATTTCGGCAAAATTTAAAGCTTCTTCGATTGTAGAGAAAGGAAAGTGTTCCTTTTTAAATGTATCAATTGCTAACTTTATTTCTTCTTTGGACAGTATAAGTGAATTTACAATCCCCGATTTTGCCCAGTGAATCGCGTAATTTATGTTATTTAAATCTTCTTTGAGTATCTTCATCTTGTATTCCACGTCTTGTATGATCTTATCATTAAGATGTTCATTAATAGCTAGTGCGTTTTTAATTTCATTGTTTATCTTAGTCAAATTGTTTAATCGTTCAGTTATTAAATTATTTATTACAACTTGTTTATTATTATTATATAAAACATTATTAATTTTTTCTTTAATAGTTATAAAATCGTCATGGTCTGGATTACCTGCGATCCATTTCCATGCGCTTCCTATGAAATTAAGTGACCTCTTTCTTTGGTGTGGTTTTAAATTTAATATTAAGTTTTGAACTTGATCCAATTCAAAAAGTATATAGGGAGCAAGATGATGTTGTCTAGACTCATTGGTACTCATGAGCGATAAAATTTCGAGTGTAACATTTTCGTATTCGTCTAGGTCAATGACATGGATTATCTTAAAACAGCCAGTTTGTATTTTAGCATGACCCATATTAATCGACACGAATAGGGAATTTGTGAAATCAAGCAATTGAATTCCAGCATTAATATGGTTAAGTAGATGTCTGTAATAAAAATTAAACGGTTGGTATTAGTTACGGATGTTGGATTTGTGTACTGTTCTCCCAGATTCGGTGATAACGGTTGAATTTTTATTTTCTCTTATTACCTCTCGAACGAACCGAACAGTTAGTTTCGTTCCTAATCTTCTATTATGTTTAACATAGATTATATCTCCAGGTGAATATTGTTTGATGGGTTTTCGTTTCTTGTTATGATAATTAATATCTTTTTGTTGTTTTGATTTTAATTTTTCAATATTGGTCAACCGTATTTGTTCGAATTGTTCAGGGCTAATATTTGGAATTCGTCCGAAAAAAAGCTCTACTGGTTTTTTGTTAGTTGTCGAATGAACCGTGTGGTTGTACTCATTGACCGCTCGTTCGAGGAGTTGTTTAAATGTACGAGGTGGACCTTCTGCTTTTAAACATCTCATGATTTCTGATAAAGTTGAGTGAAACCGTTCGACTTGTCCATTGACTTCACTTTTAAAAGGAGGAGTTGTAAATACTTTAATGTGAAAGTCGTCTTGCATCATGGCAGTGATAGATGCTGAGTTAAGAGATTTTTCGTTATCTATTACGATAACAGCTACAGGTACACAAAAATACAGTAATATGTCTTGGAGTGGCTTTTTTATGTGCTCGATAGCACGAGATTTTATTAATTTTGCTTGAGCAAATTTTGTAAATTTATCAATTGCTGTTAGGACGAAATGTTTTGCCGTGGAGAAAATGTCAATGTGAATTGTATGTCCGGGGTGATTAGGTATAGGAGTGGCGAGAATTTCTTGATGGTTGGGGTGCCGTTCGTATTTATTTTCTTTGCATATAGTACAGTCTTTAACTTTGGCAGAAATTTTTGATGCCATTTTGGTAAAGTAGTACTTACGCAGTATTTGCATTCGATTTTCGCATGCATTTCTATGAGCTCGTCTATGCTCTCTGCTGATTATTTCATCCTGTTGTGCCTCATTTTCTATGTCTTCTACCATATTTTGCGTAAAGCGAATTTTATAGTTCTTAAAGTGAAGCGGATATATTTGTTGAACCTCGCCCATAATAGATTCTGACGTAAGGAGACCATTTACAACGTTGGGGTTTAAGTATCTTTTGAAAATTGTTATGAGGTCCGTCTTGGAATAGTTTGGTTGTACGAAAATGTGTCTAATATAGTTAGAAAAAAGGGTTTTTGTTTGATAGCTGGTTTCAATATCGTCCGTTTTCAATATAAGTTGATTACGGAAAACATTAATTGGAGCATCAACTGTTGGTACTAGATTATGTGAAGAACTGTCGGAACTGTGTTGGGTTGATGTTAGAGCATTAATTTCTTCAGGACTTGGTAATCGGGAAAGGGAATCTGCTACGACGTTTGACTTTCCAGGTTTATATACTAATTCGTAGTTGTATTCCTCGAGAATAGCTTTCCATCGTTTCATTTTGCTATTTGTGTTCTTATTACTAAGAGCATATGTTAATGGCTGGTGGTCTGTAAATATTTTTACTTTACGAGAGCCATACAAATAATTCCTGAGGGAATTAAGTGACCATATTATAGCTAGCATTTCTTTCTCGTTTGTCGCATAATTTTCTTCTGTCTTACTTAGAGTTCTTGAAATGTAAGTGATGGGTCTATTGTCTTGTGTGAGCACAGCTCCTAAAGCATATTCAGATGCGTCTGTTGTTAACTCGAATTCTCTTGTGAAGTTTGGGTGAGATAACATTACCTCTTCCGAAACAAGAGTAGTTTTCAATCTCTTGAAAGCTTCGAGTGCTTGTTCGTTTAGATGAATTACTTTGTTTTTAGATGCATTTTTGGAGATTCGACCATCCTCCCCTCGTAAAAGGGATGTCAGGGGTTTCGCTAGTTTGGCATAGTCTTGTATAAAACGGCGGTAATATCCTGACATGCCTAAGAAGGATCTTAGATCTTTGAGGTTCTTCGGTGCAGGGAGATCGATTATTGCATTAATTTTCTTTATGTTTGGTTTTATTCCATCTATTCCGACAATAAACCCTAAAAATTCAACTTCTTGTTGAAGAAAATTGCACTTGTCGAGTTGGATTTTCATATTGGCTTCCTCAAGAGTTTTAAAAACTTGTACTAGGTTTTGAAAATGTTCGTCTTCATTTTTTCCGAATATTATTATATCGTCAATGTAGACGTAACATCTTTTAGCTATATGTTCCCTAAGAATGTCATCGAGTGTTCTTTGGAATATCGATGGAGCATTTTTTAGACCGAAAGGTAATCGTGTAAATTCAAATTTCCCATTATTTATAGAAAATGCGGTTTTTTCTATGTCTGATGTTTTAAGAGGTATTTGATGGAACCCACTTTTGAGATCTATTGTGGTGAAATACATATTTTTACCAAGATTTGAAAGAACTTCATTTATTTCTGGTATTGGGTATTTATCGGCGATGGTTATAGAGTTCAGCTTTCTGTAGTCTATCACCATTCGATACTTTTTCAGACCAGATGCGTCTTCCTTTCGAGGCACGATCCAGACTGGAGAATTGTATGGCGATCTAGAAGGTCGAATGATTCCATCTTTAAGCAGTTCGTTAACTTGTTTTTCGACTTCCTCTCTTAAGGCCATTGGGTATGGGTAAGCTTTAGAATAAACTGGAGTATCGGAAGTCGTACGAATTTCTCCTTTAATTTTTGTGGTGTAGGTCAGTTTTTTGTCGGGGTCAGCGAACAATTTGGGACAACTTTTTACGATTGAATATAATTTCTGTTTTTGCACCGTGTTAAGATGTGATATTCTGAGATCAATGTTATTTACGTCGTCCGTTTGGTGTTGTTTTAGGGGAATGATTGTATCTGGATAAATTATCATATGTCCTTTGTCCGTGTGAATAACTGCTTGCAGTTTTCTAAGGGTGTCATTGCCAATTATTCCGTTAAAAGATTTAAGACAGGGTAAAATATAAAATTTCAATTTTTCTGTATTTTCTCCGAAAATATTTATGTTGGAATGGTGTGTTATATTAACACTTCCTGCTATGGAATTGGCACAGAATGGTTTGTCATTGGGAATTGGAGTTCGAACATGTTTCGATTGAATATAGTTTTTGTTTGATCCCGTGTCTATTAAGAATTTTAAGTACTCTCCGTTCCTAATTTTAAGTTCGTAGTAAGGGAGCGAAGAGTGGCTTAGTCTAAAAAATATATGTCTTCTAATTGTTCGGATTGGTCAAATGTAGGATTATCGTAAGATTCGATGTATTCGTCGTATGTTTGCTCGTTTGCGTCGTCAGAATTAAAATCATCCACGCTAGTTTCGATATTTTCAGTTTCTATTGGTGGTATACCATTTGCACTTTGTTCTGTGTGATGAACTCTTTGAAACTTGTTTGGAGGGTGTGACTGCTGAGTTGAGCTTAAAAAATGTCTCTTTTGGGTAGCAATATTATTCGGTTGTGCAGGCCGATTCATGTAGTTAATCTGTCTAGATTGCATACTTCGATCTACGTCCATAGGCTCTGGTCTTTGCCATTGTGGTCTATATTGGTTTGTCCATTGAGTTCGAATATTTGGCAACATATGATTAGGATAGTAAGCATTTTGCATAGGCTTATTTGGTAGAACTGGTCTGAAGAAAGTTGGGTTTTGTGGTACCCGAGGGTTGTGAAGCAACTGAGGGTAAAAAGGTTGTCTAAATTCTTGTAATGTATTTTGTCTAGGTGGTAGGAATGGTAGCGGTTGTGGTTTTTGTATGTGTTGATACGCGTACTGTGTCCTGAAGTCAATATTTTGCAACTTCAGACAAAGATGTAATGCTTGAGGTAAATCAACTGGTTCTCTAATACTAAGAAGACGAGGTAAATCACCTGTCAAACCTCTTACAAATGTGTCTAATGCTTTATCACGGTAGGCTTTTGTCATGTTATTTAGTGATTCATCGCCCATTTCCATACACGACAGTTTATTTAGAATTAAAGAAAGGTGTTGGTAGACAATTTGATAAAATTCTGGTATAGTAAGTTTACCCTGGACTAGCGTTGTCAACTGGTACTCTAATGTACCTAGGTCTCTTTTATCCGCATAATGTAGGGTGAGACACTTTGAAATTTTTTTCCAATTTAATGGAGTATTATAAGACTCGAGTGCAATATCTGCACTCCCTACAATTTTATTGCGTACCACACTTAAAATACCGTAGTATTTCGGGCTACCTTTCAGGTGATCGTAAATTTTAAGTATTCTATCGACACTTTTTTTCCATGAACTAAATTCACCAGGTTGGCCTGAAAAGTCTCGTAAGCTTTTAACGATGTCTGGTATTTTATCTAGATCATTAAGCGCTTTATCGTTGTCAATATTTATTGGTTGGTCAATGTCACTATTTATATCTGAGTTTGTACTACTGTCTGCTAGGAGACGTTGTCCGTCTTGTCTAAGGATATCTCTGACAATTTGTGATATTTGGGCATTCAAACTCTCTAGACTGATTTGGGTATTTGTACCAGTATTAGTAATTGAAGAATTTAATATGGGTGGTCTAATTATCGAATTGGGATCTGAAGGCATTTTATACAATGGTTTCGCTAAAATGTTACGATAAAAGCTAATTCTATTCTAGACAGACAATCAATTTCTAGAATCTGTGGTTATTAAAACCAAAACACAAAAATAATTTTTAGAAGCACAGAAAAATCACCAGTTTGTTAAGATGTCGCTTAATTTCTTTTTGAATAAAATTGTCAAAATATTATTTTAATTACTTATTTTATTTAAATTGAGAGAGAAAAATATATTTTAGATTGGTTATCACAATCAAAAATTTACTGAACAAAAAACTTTCAACGGATTTTAATAATATATTGAAATAGTTCTTTCTATTTAAATTTTTGAACTATTCATTTATTTATTTTATTAGAAAGAAATGATTGTAGATTTATTCTTAAGATTAAATAACTGTAGATAATAATATGAGGTTTAATTAAATTTCTCAAATTTTTCATTCAAATTTTTGAACTATTTATTTATTTATTTTATTAGAAAGAAATGATCGTAGATTTATTCTTAAAATTAAATGAATGTAGATAATTATATAAGGTTTAATTAAATTTCTCAAATAAAATCTATATTTAATTTTTCTATTCAGGCATTATTTGAATTTTAATGAACAAAATTATTATTTATTTTTATTTAGGTATTTATTTAATTATTATTTAGATTTAATTATTTATTTAATATTTTCAAATTTCATTTATTTATTTTGTTTCACTTTATTTAATTTATATTATGATTTATTAGAATATTTATATCTCTTCTTTATTTTAATATTTTCAAAAAAAAAATTTCTTAACTAATAAAAATTTATAGATTTCACTTACAGTAAAATGATGAAATAAAACATATTCATTCCTATGTTTTTGTTTCTTGACTATCTTCTTGGTCTGTTCCTGGTGGTTGCGTTGTTGTGGCACAACGTATGGGCGGCTACTTCAAATTTGTTCCTTTGGAGTTCCGTTTTTCCGTTGATTATTTCGGTTACTTCGGGGCCTTGTTTTCCCATAAACAATTGCACAATATTTTTGTTTCTTTAATGAAGTATTTTCATTAAGGTTTTTGTACCCAAGCAAATTAATTTTGCGATTCACTTTGGGATTTTTGCAAATATAAAATATTTTTGTTTTAACTGTTTAATAACTTTCAGTAAACATTAAAGTTTTTGTAACACACCCAAGCAAATTAATTTTGCGATTCACTTTGGGATTTTGTGTAATAAACTTTCAAAAAACTTTATTTTATAACAAATTGGTTTTTGTATATAGTTGCAAGTTTCCTTTTTGATTTTACATTAAAAAAACTATTTTTCAAAATTCAAAACAAATATATTTTTATTTTATTTTAAATATATATTTTAATCTAACTTCTAAAAAACAATTTTATTTTTCTTATTTCTCTTACACGTGTTTCAATCTTTCGATCATCCTCAGAGAGAAAATATTTACAACTGAGTTGTAAATATTTTCTCTCTGAGGATGATCGAAAGATTGAAACACGTGTAAGAGAAATAAGAAAAATAAAATTGTTTTTTAGAAGTTAGATTAAAATATATATTTAAAATAAAATAAAAATATATTTGTTTTGAATTTTGAAAAATAGTTTTTTTAATGTAAAATCAAAAAGGAAACTTGCAACTATATACAAAAACCAATTTGTTATACTATAGTGATTTTACCGCACTCCAAAACCAAAAATTAAATTTTAGAAACTTTATTTTAATTTAAACTTTTTGAACTGTTCTAAAAAACTTTCAATAAACTTTATTTCAATTTGCACAACACACCACTGATTTTAAGTTTCGGCGCCAGTTAAGGAATTATTCCTTATTTATTTTAAAAAAATAATTTTTTTAGAGGAAGACCTCTTTACTTTATTAAACTCAAAAAGATAGTGAATTACAATTTGAAATTTCTAAACTTAATGCTAAAAATGTTTTACAATGTTTTTGCATAATAGACAATATTTATAATAATTTTATTGAAATATTATATTCTATTTCACAGAAACTAAACTTGTCAATTAATGAGTTTGTTTCTGTGAGAAAATTTTTACGGAATGCAATTTGTAATAGGATATTAGAAGACAAAACATTTATAGGAATGTAATATGAAGGTTAATTAACTTATATATATATATATATATATATATATATATATATATATATATATATATATATATATATATATATATATATATATATATATATATATATATATAATAAATTTTTTTTTAGTTTTAATTTTCCATCTCCGCTTATCATATATAGTCGTTTGGCATTACTTTTTTTTGAAATTCCGAGATGAAGCCCAGTGCAATAGGTAGATTTTTATATGAAATCCACCTTAAAACAACCACATTATAAATCAACAAAATGAGAATAAGAAATAAGAAAATAACAAATGATTACAATTTATCTCACTCTCTTTTAAAATGTTATTTTATATTTAATTTTATTTAGTCTGACGATGACTCGAATATATAAATTTTTTCCCATACAAAATCACACAACGTGCCTAAAGAAGGTTTCACTTCAATATTCGATATAGTTTAGTATTAGAATGAACTTCAAAATGAAAATTGATTAAATTGTTTACGCTTGTTAACAGGTTAAGGAAATTCAACGGAAATAATGAGAATAAAAACTAACTGGGCCCGACCGAATGCTACTATCTTTACATCAAGTATAAGAAATAATGAAGAACATAAAAGTACAGTAATCCCTCCGACTGCGCGGGTTTTAACTGCGCGATTTCCACTGCGCGAGATGAGTTTTCAATACTAATTTTCGCACTGCGCGATTAAAATTTCACACTGCGCGACGTTTAAAATTTTTTTTAGAATATGTAGGTGAATTTCGTAAAATTAAAATGAAAAAAAAAATTAAATTTCCCACATGGGTCATTCTTTTACAAATCGAACAGATTTGAACAAAATCTGACCGACGGATTTGTGATTTGGCTTAAAAATTTTTTACTGGTATGATATCGAAAAAAATATACGTGTTCGAGGATTTTTTTTTGGAAAATAGAGGCGATTTAAATTTTGTGATTTTTGGTTTGACGACTTATTTTCAAAAATTCATTACTTCGGTTCTATTAATGATAGTAAGCTTTTGTTTTATTTTATTTTAAAGTAAGAAGATGGAATTTTAATAAAAAGTATAGTCAATAAAAATTATTAGCAAATTCCTATTGTTATAAACAAATAAAATGTTAAAATCGATTTTTAGTGATTGCCCTACGTATTCTACGTTCAACTTTCAAGAAAAACGTGTTTTTAACTAAGGGAGAAATTAGTTTTACTGTTAGAAATATATTAATTTATCCAGCGCGGGACAACAAAAATTTATGGAATTTTTATCTTTCCGCGCTCGATAAATTGATTTATTTCTAATGCGACTCGTACACGAGAGAGCAAAATTGCAGATGTCAGAGAGAAAGTGTCTGACTTATTGCTAAACTGTTTACACATAGGAATTTGTTAATAATTTTTGTAGATAACAATTTTTTTTTTAAGTTCATCTTTTAGCTTTAAAATAAAACAGACAAAAATGTCTATCATTACCAAAACCGAAGTTATGAATCTTTGAAAATAAGTCTTCAAGCCAAAAATCACGAAATCCTCGAAATTTAGAACCGCTCCATTTTCCAACCCAAAAAAATTCTCGAGCACGTATATCTTTCTTTTCTTGGGAAATGAGAATTTGGAAGTTTTTCTATATAAAAGCCTTAAAATTTCAGCCAAATCAAATATGTGTCGGTCAGAAAGATGTTCGGTTTGTAAAAGAATGACCCATATATGTAGCAATTTGCATTACATATTCAGTTTATTTTTAACTGTGTGGCTGGAACGTTCAATATAGATGAAATTCAATTTCAAGCCAGTAAAGGTAGAATATTCTAAACAAATTCAGATTATTGATATAATTTTTGTAAATTTAAGTTGTTTTTTGAAATGTTATTTATGTTAATTTATCTGTTAACTTATGAAGTGTTTTCTTTTTTAAGAGTTGTTGAAGTAATACATGTTTTTCAGGCAGTATATATTCATTTTGGTTTAATTATAACTTTAAATTAATTTTTTTTTTCAATTTTTTTCAAAATTTGGAACCGAACCCCCCATTTTCATACAAAATAGAGTTCACATTGCGCGGTTTTGTACTGCGCGCTGTTTTTCTGGAACGGAACTACCGCGCAGTCGGAGGGATTACTGTATATATGAGCAAATTCACACAAGTTCAGCAAATTTTTGGGAAATTTTGACTTGACCCCTCTTAATTTTGATTATTTTTTGTTTATAGATAGTCTTTCATAAATAAAAAATACAAATTCTCTTACAATTTTTTATTTCGACCAGGGGTCTTCACAGGGTGCCCCTCAATTTTTTGTTATTTTGTGATGTGAGTGCATTTTGACGAGCGATTGTAGAAAAATTACTCAATCGATTTTCATAAATGATATGTCGTTGAATAGTTTTTATAGGACCAAGTTCTTAAAAATGTACACTGTTAATCTTTGTAATAATTTTTAACGGTGTAACATAAGAAAAGATGGCACTACACCTTTTTTTTTAACTAAATTGAAGCTTATTTTATATCTTCAAAAGTAGTGAAAGTTTAGGACATGCTTTATTTTTTATTTTAAAGATAAAATTCGTTGTGCGTATGACTGTCGGGAATCAGTTTTTTTTTGTTCTGAAGGAAAATTATAAAAATGGCGTTATAAACTAAGAGATTTTTATTTCATGGTAAATATTAAATATTTTATTATTAAATGAACTTTTTAAAATATTATAAAAATTATATATGTACAATAAAGAAAATATGAGCAATTTCAGTCAAGTTTAGCAAAATTTTGCGACATTTTGACTCTCTTTTTGATTTGGTTTATATTTTGTTTATAGATAGCCTTTGATAAATGAAAAATACGACTTCCCGTAGAATTTTTTTTCCACCAGGGGCCTTTACTGGGTGCCTTTGAATTTTTGTAAGTTGATCATGTAGAAATCATTTTGACGGACGACTGTAGCAAAACTGCTTAATTGATTTTCATAAATGATATATCGTTAATAGGCGTTAAAAAGAAATTTTTGAAATTTTACATTGTTAGATTTTACTTCAACAACTGGAAGAAAGATTACTAAATGATATTGACGTTAAAGGAATCCTTCAAGTCAAATATCAACAATGGAATACCACTGATCGATGCAATTTGGATATTTTAATAGAAACAGTAGAAGAATTTATAAAAAAATTTAATTGCCGTTTACAAATTTTGATACCACACAACTTTATAGCAAAACAGCAATCTACATTCATTGAGGAAAGAAAAAAAAATAAAATCAGAAGAGTGCTTCGTTCACTCTTCGTTTTCTGAAAACTACGCCTTCATAATTCAGGATTCGGCTCAAGGCTATCATTACAATAATTCACAAGCTACTTTTCATCCATTTGTCATTTATTTTAAAAGTGCCGCAAGTGAATATGTACAGCACCGAAGTTTTATACTCATTTCGGATATAAACAATCACAACAGTACTACAGTCTATCTTTTCATTACAAAACTTATTGAATTCATCAGAACGCATATAAATTCGAATATTAGGAAAATAATTAATAACACCGACGGCGCACCTTTTCAATACAAAAATAAACATAACCTAATTAACTTATGCCACCATAAAAAAGACTTTAAGGTTGATGCAGAATGGCATTTTCATGCTACTAGCCATGGAAAGGGACCTTGCGATGGGATTGGTGGTACACTGAAGCGTACTGCACACCGTTATAGTATGGAGAACAGAGATATTATTCAAACACCAAAAAAACTTTTTGAATGGGCTTTAAAATGGGAATCTACCATGAACTTTGGATACGCCGATAAAAATGAATATCAATTAACAAAAGAAAAATTACAAAATCGATATAAAAATGCGATTACTATAAGTGGAACTCAAAAATTTCATTCTTTTGTACCATTAAACTCTAAGACAATAATTGCAAAAATGTTTTCCAACTCAAAAGAAACTTTTGAATGTAAAATAAGTAAATAATTTTTAATAATTATATTTATTTTCTTTAACCTACATATATAATTTGTATGATATTTTAAAAAGTTTATTTAATAATAAAATATTTGTAATTTAATGTTAAAACACAATCTTTTACTTTATGATTCCATAATAACATAATACGAACATAATACTTCTCCAGTCAAAGTTCCTAAATATATTTAGTTATTTATACGGCTTTTTTGTTTGCAGTCGAGACTATCAAATTATTTTTGAAGTTATACTTCTTTGCGCTCGTTGTAAATATTTTGATGGGGTGTTAATCGAGAAACCGCGTCACGTTTGTTTAAGTTATATTTTAACCTTTATGCTGTATGGTAATAAAGACGAAATTAGTAAATCAACCTTATGCTGTATGGTAATAAAGACGAAATTACTAAATCAATCATATTTTATAATAATAAAACATTATTCGCTTAGTTATCTTTGATCAATTTTTTTTTTCACTTTTCGGAATTATGATTAAAATGAATAGTTAATGTATAATGTGACAAACAAATATGTACATTTATATGAAAATTATGTTAAATTATTTTTTAACAAATACATATTTCTAATTTACAACAAATAACAATAGTATGTTCTTATGAATTGCAATTATATAAAATATGTACATATTTCTATGCATTAGCACCAATATGATACATATAAGCATTTCTTATATATGATTAAACAAACCTGCTTGAAGTAGCAGAACTGCCCTCACATGTTCCAAAAATTGGAAATAGACGTTTCTTTTCCTCTTTTTAGAAACATTGATGAACCAAGAACTTGCATTAGAACCTTAGTACCGAAGAAAAAGATTATGAACTATATCAAAGCTACAGGCTTAAAGTGTTTTACTTATTGAGTGAAATATGCTTCTCCATTACTTTCAAAACTATTATTGTTATTGCAAGGGATCTATAAAATATATGCAAATATGTTAACAAATGTTGTGATTTGACTGTTTTAATAATAATATATAAGTCTGAATTTGCAAATGAAATTAGTCTTATTATTATTTTTCTAATTTTTGTTTTAAGTTGTGGGAAGGAATGTCGAAATAAGACGGTGACTATAATGCGATAAAACCCATTAAACGAAAATATTCACTAAAAATGGTGGTATTCTTTAACCGGCCGGCGTGGCGTATGCATCCATGTAGTAGAGTATTGCAGACAATCGATAAAATATATTTGCAAATTGCAATACGACCCTATTCAGAACAGCAAAATTTCTGGATAAATGATTATAAGTCCACATGAAATAGGACGCTAAACCAATAGCAACACATTTAATTATTATTTGTCTGTTAAATGTGTTTTAATTTTAACATACATTTAATATGTAAATTTATCTATAGCTTTAGAGACATTTACTTAATGGCTTTTGCTGACTGTAAAATGATACTATTACATTTTTTCAAACTTTTTATATACATATTACTAATAAAATAAGTTAAATTAATTGACACTAAAACAAACTATAGGAGAATTTACTCAAAAAAAACAGTTTTCAACCACTTTATCTGCGAAGCACGGAAATCGCCGAGCGGGTACCTTCTAGTAATTAATAATTATTAGTTTTTTGAATAATATTTTTTTTTCTTTTTGGATAATATTTTTTTTTTTGAATATTTTTTTTTTATTTTTTTGACTAAGAAAACTAAGAAAAATCGACGATTATATGTTCTTATACTTTTTGAATAATAATAATTTTTTTTTGAATAATTTTTTTTTTTATTTATTTTTTGAACAATATGTTTTTTTTTTGCTTTTTTTTTAACGATACTTTTTTTTTTTTTGTATCATATTTTTTTCTTTTGAATAATATTTTGGTTTTTTTTAGTTGTTTTTTTTAATGTATCCTATCTGTCTGTCTGTGTGCGTGTGTGCGAGCGAATGGCCAAAGAAGTATAACTTCCACCGTCTGGTCCGACGCAGACCCTACTTTTTATAAGAGTGACAAGTGATTACTAAAAGTGGTAAATAAACATTTCATTTTTTTATGCCATCTAATACAAAGAAAATAATTGCAGAACTGTTTTCCTATTCAAAAGAAATTTCTGTTTGTAAAATAAGTAAATCTTTTTTAACAATTGTATTTATTTTATTTATTGTACTACATATATAATTTTTATAATATTTTAAAAAGTTCATTTAATAATATAATATTTGATATTTAACAAAAAAAAAATCTCTTGGTTAACGCCATTTTTATAATTTTCTTTCAGAACAAAAAAAAACTGATTCCCGACAGTCATATACAAAAGGAATTTTATCTTTAAAACAAAAAATAATGCATGTCCTAAACATTCACAAGTAGTTAGATATAAAATAAGCTTCAATTTAGTTAAAAAAAAAGGTGTAGTGCCATCTTTTCTTATGTTACACCGTTTTTTTCTTATGTTACACCGTTAAAAGTTATTTGAAAAAATTATCAGTGTTCATTTTTAAAAACTTTGCTCTAATACCTATTCAACGACATATCATTTATGAAAATCGATTGAGTAGTTTTTCTACAATCGCTCGTCAAAATGCACTCACATCACAAAATAACAAAAAATTGAGTGGTACCCTGTGAAGACCACTGGTCGAAAAAAAATTCTAAGAGAACTGGTATTTTTTATTTATGAAAGACTATCTATAAACAAAAAATAATCAAAATTAAAAGGGGCCAAGTCAAAACGTTGTTTAATCTTCGTGAAATTGCTCATATATAGGTTTTAATTTTAACCTCACTTTCACGTTAGTCAAACTGCTCAGACTTAAAAGTGTGTTTAAATAAACCAAATCAAGTGGTGACAGGGAAATTGATCCCCATACAACTGTAAAAATACACTTGTTTTTGGTTGTGGCGTCACGAGTAGTTACCCACTACGTTATTTATTTATTTATTTTAATCATAGAAAATTGTACAAAATAATAGTTTTAATAACTTGGTTACTTAAACAAAGCAGTACAAATTTAATTAGCTCTTTGATTGTGTTGTCACTACTTCAAATGCTGCACCCAAGACAAATTTTGAGAGAAATGCTTTATAGACCAATATACCTTCAAAGAAAGTGGAAAAAAATGGAAAAAAATTAGTAACAGCATGAAAACTATTGAATAAGGAAGAAAATATTGCGCAAATGATGGGAAATATAAATTAAAGGTGGTCCGAGCTACGAGGGTAAAATGGGGTGAGCTTTTAGGGGTAGAAAATGCTTTTTTACGATTTTCAGCGCAACTAGACCTTCTATCGAAAAAATTTAAGGTAAAAGTTGTAGGTAATAAAAAGGTCTATAACTTTTGTATAGGCCATTTTTCCACATGATCTAAAATTTGCCGTGAAAATAGAAAAAACCGAGAAAAAAAAGATTTTTCGTTTTTAATTTGAATCTCCCACAAAAGAATTTTTTTTTCACACAATTTGGTAGAAGTTTACCTTATTATGTCCCTAACACGCTGTAATTTTTTGGAATCAAAATATTTATTTTACGTTTAATTTTGATTTTATACTAAAAAAGTGACCTCATTTTCACACAAAAATCCTCCTGTGCTGGAAACAGCTTTTTAAAAAAAATCAGCTACCTTTATGTTGACACTGGACAAATCTGTCTAAATTAAAAGAATAATATGGTAATTAATAATTATACTTGCCAATATTTGCTTAGTCCATCGTCAATGTCTTTTTGTTCCTATATATAATTATATTCGATGGATTGATTAATCTTATATCTGCAAAAGAGAAAAAATCAATAATTAGTATCTATCAATAGATCAAATCAATAAGTTAGTTATAAATAATAGAATCTAATTAAACATATAATATACTTAGCTTCAAAATTCCAGTCACGAATTGAAGATCAATCATGTCAGTCTGAAAAGAAAACAAAGTTGGTTTCACTCGGATAATTAATTAGAATTTGTAAATAATATTGGTTATTATTTTGAATGTAATTTAACTTACCCGATCTTGTTTATGTTCACAATGTTTACATGTCACTTTGACATTCAGTCTTCATATTTATTTTTTATTATCGACATTCCAGTCTGTCTCAAAGTTTTAGTTCAATGCTGAACTTGATAGCGCTGCTAACGGGAAGCAGATTTGCATGACAGATATTTAACTCGTGACTTTTGGTAAAAATATTGTAGTTCTTGGTTCTTATATTATTGTGGATGATAATGGTCACTTCAATTCAATATTTTAATATTTAAATTTAAAACCTGAGTGTAGTAATTCAAGTAAAATATAAAAATAAAGTTTTGTGCATTGCCCTACAAATTTCGGGTCTGTTTCATTTATCAGTGAATTAAATATAATTAAACATTTTATTAGCGCATGGTGTTAATCGGCTACAATCACCTTCGCCATTACTGACTACGGGAAAAGCACATTATTAGTGTCATCACATCGTTCATTTATGCTAAATTAGGCAGGATTTTACGAATCCGTTGAATGTCGTTTATGCCTTGCTCTGCAAAACCAAGTTAGCAATATAATAATGGTTTGTATATACAGATGACCATTTTGTTTAAGCAGCAAACTATATAAGCTGTATCACATCATCGCATTCATCTACAAGTATTATATCATCTGAATTACCACAACTGTATGCCTCTTTAGGCATGATTGTCATCAGCTGATACTATAGCATCGTATTCATCCACACTTATTATATTGTCTGAAATACAATCATTTATAATTATTATATCGTCTGAATTATCACAACTGTATGCCTCTTTTAGCATGATTGTCATCAACCCACACTATATCATCGTATTCATCTACAAGTATTATAATATCGTCTGAATTATTACAACTGTATGCCTCTTTTGGCATGATTGTCATCAACTTATACGATTTCATCGCAGTCAATTACAATTATGTATAATAATTATAATAATTACAATTATTATACAATTATTATACGGTCTGAAATACAATCATCTACAATTATTATACCGTCTGAATTACCACAACTGTATGCCTCTTTAGACATGATTGTCATCAGCTGATACTATAGCATCATATTCATCTACACTTATTATATCATCTGAATTATCACAAATGTATGCCTCTTTAGGCATGATTGTCATCAACCCACACTATATCATCGTATTCATCTACAAGTATTATATCGTCTGAATTATTACACCTGTATGCCTCTTTAGGCATGATTGTCATCAACTTATACGATATCATCGCAGTCAATTACAATTATTATACCGTCTGAAATACAATCATTTACAGTTATTATACCGTCTGAATTACCACAACTGAATGCCTCTTTAGGCATTATTGTCATCAGCTGATACTATAGCATCGTATTCATCCACACTTATTTTATCGTCTGAAATACAATCATTTACAATTATTATATCGTCTGAATTATCACAACTGTATGCCTCTTTAAGCATGATTGTCATCAACCCACACTATACCATCGTATTCATCTACAAGTATTATAATATCGTCTGAAAATACAACTTATAATATAGAATCGTAATCATTTACAATTATAATATCGTCTGAACTACAACAACTGTATGCCTCTTTAGGTATGATTGTCATCAAATTGTATTATATCATCGTAATGATCTACAACTAAGTTTACTTCAAAATACGGTGCATTCAACCACTTCAATATAACTTCAAAATACCAATCACAAAGGGGTGATAGTCGAAGCTTGTTGTTTCTCTGAATTTTCATACAACAAAAAATTAATACAGTCCACTGCCAGTTCAGAGACGCAACACTTTATTTTTGTTGAAACGTCTACTTTTAGATAGTGAAAAAAAAAATAAACCATTATTATAACATAAACACGGAAACATTTTCCAGGAAATGCGAAAAACTGAATAAACTTGATTTTCAAGAGTTATTATTCAATGATTGTTTAAAAATATTCGTTATTTGTTAAAATTTACCGTTGAAATCCTTAAATATATAATTTTTTCCATGGTTATGTTTATTTTTTCTTACACCACTCACACCTATTTTTTCTTACCTTTTTGTGGGAGATAAAAATTAAAAACGAAAAAACAATTTTTTCTCGGTTTTTTCTATTTTCACGGCAAATTTAAGGTTATGTGAAAAAATCAATTCTATAAAAGTTATAGACCTTTTTATTACCTACCTCTTTTACCTTAAATTTGTTCGATAGAAGGTCTAGTTGCGCTGAAAATCGTGAAAAACCATTTTCTACCCCTAAAAGCTCACCCCATTTCACCCTAGTGAATTCGGATCACCTTTAATTTATGTTTACCATCATTTGCGCAATATTTTCTTCCTTATTCAATAGTTTTCATGCTGTTACTAATTTTTATTTCACAAAAAGCTATTTTCACTGGGCTATTAATTTTAGAGAAATTTATGACAATAATGTGAGCACACCATATATTAATCTTTTCTTTATCCTTTTCGCTTCATATGAGAAAAGTGAACTGTTTAAAATTGTCCCTCGCTTGTATTAGTTTTAAAACTAAATTTTAGGTCCGAATTTGATATAAAAAATTTTTTTAATTGATTATTATTTAAATAATATTTAATAATATTTTATTTATAGTCCTACCATTTGTTTTTATTTGCTGCCATTTACTGTTACAAAGTTTGACTTTACGTATAAATTCGGTATTTTAAGTTATACTGATTTAAGGTTTATGATAAACAAATTTCTTGACTTTTGATAGTTTCAAAAATAATTTATTTCATGAGAAATAAAATCAAAAAATTTTTATAATCAAATATTATCCCAACAAGAGAGTTTGTTATTGTCAAACGTTGAGTCTTTATGCACTCGATATGTGTCATTGTCTCTAAATATATGTTGATAATCACAAATTTTGTTTGGTGAGTCTGAATTGAATACACAATTATCTATCGGAACCCACTTCATCGGTTCACTGAAAACAGAACAATAATAATTAATTAATAAATTATGGTGTTAATCCAAATGTACCCAGTTATAGCAAAGTGCACGAATGTATCAACATACATTTCGATAACTTTTGCTTCGACAGAATTTCTCTCGAAAGGTGTAAATAAAAGCGGCTGATTGAATAAATATATTAGGTCATCACAATGAACAACTCCAAAATCTGCATTCGGGTCATTAACATAATGACGGGAATATGTATGTCTTCCTTTGAAAGAAAACTTTATGATATTCGCTGAAATATTTGATGGCACTAGTTGTGTGTATAACTTAACAGTTTGAATTAAAGGTTTATTGAAGAATAAATCTCCAAATGTCTAAAACCAAACATAAATATATTTAAATTATATTTCACTTATTTACGAAAATACCTCATAAAACTGTTGTTTATTCTCTTCATCGACAATTGTTTTGCCTTTGAGATATGTTCTAACGATATTATCTAATAATTCGTTAACTTTTTTTGTGGGCTGATCGTGAACCATAAGAATATGCGTCATCGCATAATAAATGTTCTTATTCAACTGGTTTAGTAAAGTTCGATTGTTGTAAATGGTTGGCATCCGTACTCCACCTTCATCGCGAACAAGTGTTACCATAAGAGGAACATATTTAAAGTCTCCTTTTTTCATTATGTCCAATGGAAGTTCTGTTATAAAAGAATCTGGAACATTCTTATCTTCGATTACAGGTCTGAAAGGAATTACCGGATCGACATCAAATTTATTAAATATTGTCGTTGTTTCTAAAAGAGTCGAAGCATCGATTTTGCGTAGTTCTTTGGTTAAATCTTCTGTAGACAACGTGTTGGAGTTCGATATATTAAGAGCTTTTGCAAGGGCTCGGGTCAATTTTAATGGATCAGTTTCCGGTCCGTTAAATGATGCTATTGCAGAACCGCTCATTAAAGCAACACGGTGAAATAAGCCTCTTGACAGCTTGCTTAACATGTGGAAGTGGGCTGATGACGCACCTGCACTTTGTCCAAAAATCGTTATCAAATTTGGATCACCATTAAAATATTCTACATTTTTGTTTATCCATTTCAGAGCCATAAGCTGATCTTTTAGTGCAAAGTTACCTGGCATTGATTTATCACCGGTTGATAGAAAACCAAATACTTGAAGACGATACGGAATTAGGATGAGAATAACTTTTTTGTTATCCATAAAATATTGACCACCATGAAACGATGGACCAGCAGAACCTCCAAAAAAACCTCCGCCGTGTATATAAATCATTACAGGATATGGCTTAAGCCGTCGTTCAGCATTTTTTGGACGGTATATATTGAGATATAGACAGTCTTCCGATCCTTCCATTTTAGGATTAGGTATAATTATATTTTTTTGTATACACAAATCTTTTTCTTTGTCTGCGTAGTAGATCCCCTGCCAAACATTGTCTACTGGTTCTGGATTCTATTTTCAAAATGATTGAAATTAAATTATATTTGTTAAGTGAATTCAAAAATGTGTTATTACCGCAAATCTTAACTTTCCAACAGGTGATTTTGCGAATGGTATTCCTAGAAATGCTTCATAGAAATCTGTTTGAAATCCAGGCATATATTTGCCTTGGAAACAATCTTTTTTATTATTTTTACAAACTAAAGGTGGTACGTCCACATCAATGTCATCACATATTTGACTCTCTATTGATGATGTAGCAAAGCAGAGTAAAAATATTGATATGACTATGAATTCTTGTTTCATGTTTGTATTGCTCTAGGACCCAGTTACTAATTACAATTTTTCGGAGTAATATTCAAAATTATTTTGCTTAAATCCTAGAATAAGATAAGGCAAGAGATTTTAGATTAGGTTTCAGGATGCTTAAATCATATCGTCTCAGCAAAAATTATAAAAACGGTTACTGCCTAACGGCTACAGCAAACGATGTCCCTACTGGAATTGCAAGTCTTCCATGGGGCGCTTCCGCTGGGTGTGGGATATGGGAATGCTTGTCAGATATGACTGGTACTAGGGGAAATCAAATACCTGGAGTGGACCAAAACTAGCAAACATAAAGTGCGTCTATACTCCAGGAGTCTGCTCTCCATGTTAGGAGCGGTGGCAGCGTTGTCTTTTCCACTGGGTGGGAGACTTTAACGATACCTAGTGAGGAGAACAACGCCTCGACATTGAATTGACATGGAGAGTATGGAGGGATCAAAACTTACGGTGGGAAGCAAGGGAAAATATAAAGGTGAAGATAAAGATACTCATAGACATCTTTAAAATTAGCAATAAAGTCCTGAGATCTCCAGCAAAGATTAGATCGATCTAAAAAATGAAGCGTTCCTTTTCATTACCATCGCTCCCAAAAACAGATATGGAGGAAAAAGAAAAAATGCATAATGTAAGCAGGGAAACCATACAGGTTAACTTAGGGCTAAAAATCAGGTTGCTATCGGAATTTTTACAATCACGAACCAACATCCATGCCGAAAACAAAAAGATGATTTGTGCAGTTAAGATCTTAGACCTTTACCAATACCAGACCGGGTTGGAGAGGGAGGAACTAGCAAGAGATGACGCTCAACGCCAACAAAGCAGAAGGAAGAGCGTGGAAAAAGGAGGAAGGGCGCTATTGCACCATCGAAACAAGGAGAAAGCACTGCAACTAATACAGAAAAAAAAGGGTAGAAACTAGTGTTTTAAAAAAAAATGCAGAAGCAGAAAGTCACAAAATGCCGAAAAAAGAGGATGCGGCGGTTAAAGGAGGAACAACCCCAAATGCCAGCTTTAGATACGGCGGATCAGAATAAGCGCACGCCAACAGAGCAATGGCAGAAGGTGGAACCAAAATGTAAGAGGCAGCGTTCGGGTAGGAGCTAAGTTCGTTCAGACGCCTTACTAATCAGGAAATAGAAAGTGCGATATGCGGATTTGCTTCGGAAGTTAAAGATAGATCCGGACTTTGAGGATCTTGGTGAAAAGGTGTCACGAATACGTCAAACGGCAAATAGTGATCTACTTTTGGGACTACAATCAAAAGGAGACTACTCTCAAACAGCGAAATACGGTCAACAGCTTAAAACTGGGATTGGTGAAAATCTAGAAGAGAAAACTCTGTCGCAAGTCACTGTAATCGTTATTAAGGACATAGACGAGGTCACAACATCTCAGGAAGTCTGCGAGGCTATTTAAACACAGTTTTCGGAAGGTGTTGCTACGGTGGGACAACTCAAAAGGGTATACAGTGGCCCACAATTCGCTTAGGTTAGTCTCCCTGTTGAAATTGCTAAAAAGGTAATGACAGCTGGAAAAGTAAGAGTAGGCTGGGAGGTCTGTCGAGTTCGGGAAAAAATGGAATAAGTTCGATGCTTTAGATGCACCGGGTTTGGCCATCGTTCAGCAGGCTGTAGAAGTGATAACGACAGATCAAAACTCTGTTATAGAAAGTGTGGAGAGGACGAAAACCTCGTCAAGGATAGTCGAAAGGACCCAAAGTGTATGCTGTGTAGTGAAAAAGGCGGTGAAAAAAATAAACACATGTCTGGCAGTTGGAACTGTCCTATGTATCAAGCGGCATAGCAATTAGCGTTTAGGAAATGAAAGTGATCCAGTTAAATATCAACCGCTGTGAGGCTGCACACGATCTTTTGTAGCAATCAATATTGGAAGCTGGGCAGATCTTGCCATTATATGCGAGCAGTATAAGGACCTGAATAATATTAGCTGTGCGTCAGATACACACAGTCAAGCCGCGGTGCAGCCTTATGGTAACTTCCCCTTGCAGGAAGCTACACATGGTGCCTACCCAGGGTTTGTTAGAAGTAAGGTCAATGAAATATTTGTGTACAGCTGTTACACACATCCTAGTGCATCGAATGACGAATTTAAAACTTTTCTCGATATTTAAACGAATGATGCAAGGAATAGAAGTCATGAATAATTGCGGGTGATTTTAACGCATGGGCTCTGGAATGGGGAAGTCATGAAACGAACACTCGAGGAATTATTTTGCTAGAAGCATTCGCATCCTTACAGCTAGTGTTAATGAATACAGGAAAAGCATCAACCTTCCATAGGGATCTGCAAACTCGATCATCGATCTTACATTTATGAGCGCCTGTGTTGCAAATAAATGTGTGACATAGAGCATAAGTGAGGATTACACACACAGTAACTATGAAGCTATTGTGAATGAACTATAATGGTAAGGAAACCACATTGGAAACACAGTGAACATTACAGGGAATTCATAGGATGAAGATATAAACTACTGAATGAAGCTACTTTAAACTTCACGACGGAGGAAACCCACCTAGCAGGAACAGCAGAAAATAAATCCGCCCAACTCATGAATACCATTGAAAGAGCCTGTGATGCTGCAATGCCTAGGAAGACTTTGCTAATAATTTTAGAATGCCGGTTTATTGGTGGAACGAACATATAGCTGAGCTTCGAAGGAAGTTCTTTCTCTCAAGAAGGCTATATTAACGTGCACGAAATGCTTGCGATTTTAGACTATGACAGCAGTACAGAAATGCACGAGCCGCGCTTAAGCAAGCCATTAAGAATAAAAAAAGACAATGCGACAATGGTGCGTCCCAGAATAAAAGATTGTTACTAGCAAATGTGGTCACGTCTACTCTGATGTATGCAGTTCCAATTTGGGCCAATATATTAGAAAAGAAGACGTACAGAAATAATATGGCATCTGTACAGAGACTCAATGCTTTGCTTCAGATGATGCGGTGTGTGTGATTGCAGGAATGAATGTCGCCCAAAGATTTGTTTGTAAAAGAGCGCCAATATACCTATATTCAGTAGAGCCAAGGGACAAAAAGTGAAATAAGAACAGTAGTTCTTTTCAAAACAACCAAAGAGTGGCAGACACGATGGTGGGACTCCTATTGAGCAGTGGTTGAATAGAAAGCATGGTGAGGTGAACTTTTATCTTACTGCCCATATGGTTGCTTCAAAGCGTACCTTCGTCGTTTCCATCTGGAGGATTCAGCTGATTGCTCTGCATGCACTGGAAAAGCAGATAATACCAAGCATGTCTTTTTTAACTGTCCACGGTTCAATGGAAAGAGATAGTCGACTTTGGGAAAGAGGTGTCACCAACCAAAATCATTAAATTGATGCTGAGATCCGATTCGAGGAAGGTGGGAATGTCACAAATAGTGCAGTTAAATCAGACACTCTTACATGTTTGTAAAAGGGTCACATGTGAGGCCTATGAAAATTCCCCTCCATCAACAAAAAAATTTCCGTCGTTCATATACTATTTTTTATTCGCCGCAAGCAAAATGTTTAAAAAAAAATTAATTAAAGTAAATCTTTCTCGGAAGCGACTTGATTGAGACCAATTGTAAAATCCAAATTCACTAAAAATATTTTTAAGAAATTAATTTTATTTTAAATAATCTTTGCTAGATGTTTCGAAATTCAAAATTTCATGGAGAGGTATTTTCGTACAATTAAAATTATTTGCTAACAGTGCTACTATGGTGTATATAGTTATTATTTGTAAAATGTTTCTATATGAAACACAAGGGGGCGTAACAAACAAAGAATATAAAACTAAAAAAAAACAAATAATTTGTAATTAGAAAATTAAAACGATGACGGGCTGAACATTGATTAACTTATTGTAAATGTTTCTTTTTTATTAGGTTAAATATTGGATGATTGCATTTTCTGAATTCATTAGATGATTAGTTTTTAATATGTAAAGGGATTCAAATGCAGCCAATTTCCATTTTTTAATCATAGATTTTATTAATTTAAGGCCGATTGTATGAATCGTTTGTATTGTATGAATCAGGATAGAATTACAAATTAATATGAGAATAAAATTCTATGCTTTCTTTTTATAGTATAAAACAAATGATAAAATAATTTGTTTTTTTTTCTGGACATGCGCATAGCCGGACAGTTTTGTTTTGAATTTGAGGTTATTTTTGAATTTTCAGCGTTTCTAAAATTTGATTTTTGATATAAATTAATAGTACAATAAATAATATTTTTAATATAATTTTAATATATTCAATTTAAGTTTTAAAATAATGTTTTTAATTTATAATTAAATTTATTTAATAGAAAAGTATTGCCACTTATAAAATTTACTGCTATGAACTGCAATAAAAACAAAAATAAAAAAAAAAATCTATCCGTGTTCATACAATCGACGAAAAATAAAATCCTCGGATGAAGATAAAACTTTATTCTCGGATTTTTCCTATCCATCCTTGTTCATACAATCGACCCTTAGAGTTAATAATATCTAATACTTCGGTCTGAAAGACCTAAGTATGACATTCTAGAGCCAAAAGTGAAATTCTTACCCCCTCTTTTTGGCATTGCTCGACGTTTTAGGTCATAACGATTCTAAAAAAAGAAAAAAAAATGTATGACCGGCCGGCCGTCACAACCGACGAACTCTAGAAAACCGCTGGAGGGATTTCAAGAATCTAGAGAGCAATTCTAAGAAAAGGCATTCTGAAAAGTCAATAGTAAAATTCGAAAGGACGATGTGCTGGATAACTGTACCGGAAGTGTGTCAAAAAAATCGTCAAGTATGTCAAAACAAGGAAATATGCATATTTTTTGTTTAAAAACTTTCATTTTAAGTGATTACGAGGAACATTGAATTTGGAGAAATCTTGATGGTCGGGATTGGTATGTGAGACCAAAAACTAGATTATTGCATTAGAAGTTTGTCAAAAAAATATTATCAAGTGTGCCAAAAGCATGATTTTCATTTTTTTTTACCCAATTTTTCGGAGAAATAAAATTATTTGTTTGACATGAAATGTAATTGAACATGAAATTGGAAATGGAAATTTTTGATTTTTTCAATATTTTTTGAATTTTGGAAAAAGTTTGAATTTTTGGAATATTTTTAGAATTTTGATAAAAGTTTCAATTTATGATTTTGTAATAATTTTTGGAAAATTTTTAGAATTTTGAAAGAAGTTTCAATCTCTGATTTTGTATGAAGTTTCGAAATATTTTTAAGAGTTTTGAAAAAGTTTGAAAAATATTATGGGAATTTTGAAAATGTTTGTATAATATTTTTTATTATAGTTTTTGCGATATTTTTCGAGTTTTGGAAAAAAGGTTTTTGAGTTTCGAATTTTTGAAATATTTTAAGAATTTCGGAAAAAGTTGCAATTTTTGATTTTGTAATAAATTTTGGAATAATATTAGAATTTTGAAAAAAGTTTGTATATTTGATTTTGTTATAAATTTTGCAATATTTTAAGAAATTTTGAAAACGTTTCATTTTTTGATTTTGTTATAATTATTGCAATATTTTTAGAATTTTGAAAAAAGTTTCACTTTTTGATTTTGTAATAATTTTTGGAATAATTTTAGAATTGTGAAAAAAAGTTTTGGAAGTAACTATGACGATAAAAATCATATTTATAAAAATTTTGTTATATTAATTTCATATTTATATAAACTTCAAACGTTTGACGAAAAAATTTTGTATTTGTATGTATACTTACAATTGTATGGTATTGTATTGTATGTATTTTATTCGGAGCAAATGTGACCTTTTGTGTTTCGTCTATAATATTCAAGCTTAAATTAAATAATATACTATTTTTCCATAATTGATACAAATTTAAATATTTTACTTTTTTGGACGTAACTATGACAACAAAATATAGAGTTAAAAAGTGACACTTTACATCAGCAAATTACAGTAATAATGTACGTAACACTCTAGTATGTAGGCTTTAATTTGTAATATGGAAGATACAAAAACCACAACTATTTCACAGTGTTAACCTAAATCATAAATTGCGGTAGAAATTTATGAGTTTTTTAATACAACAAAAAAAATACTCTTAAAAACAACTCAACTCAACTAAAATTTTGACGAGCACGTATCTTACAGCTAACCATGAGAAAATCAAATTTTGAAAAACATTATTTGATTATTGTAACATTATTATACCCATTCAATGTCTCAAACTACATAAATATTCTTTACATTTAAAAGTGAATCATGTTTTAAAACTAAAAAGCTGAAAAAAGAACGGAAAAAAGACAATATAATAAAATATATTTTCTTAAATTTTAAATGTCTTATAAATTTTATCTCCTAAATCTCCAAAAATTGTAAGTTACAACAACTTTTATTACAGAGGCGCGCTTATCAGTTTGTAGAAAACATAGCCCTAAAATTTCACTAAAACACTATAATGTCAAAATTATGTCAAAATAAACAAATCAGTTTTTCTTGAAATTGTTGTTTAACATTTAAAAAAATATTGCGACGCTGATGCATAGGCTTACTTCACCACAGCTCTGGAAACATAGTGTTCTGGATATATAATGAGCTAATATCCATCAAATACCTTAATTAAAAGCTGATCAATGTTATAGACTTCGTAGTTCTAATAATAAAAATATTAATGAAAGCAGTAGTATCCCAACAAACATAAATTCTGTTGTACGAGATAAAGTAAAAAAAAATTTAACCGGAAGTTAGGATGCAGAACTGTTGTAAACCGTACTAAATGTGTATGTACCAAGATTCATCCATTTCGATTGTTAGGTACAGAAGTTATTGAGCTTCCAAAATAACAGGTGCTCGGAGGATCCCCTACCACTTTGTTCGCTATCGCTAAAAAACTAATCAGTTCCTTGCCACACATATTATCATCTTTTTGCGAAGTGTGATCAAAATTACTTAACGAACGAATGTTGTATGCTTCCAACAAACATTGAAAAAATAAACAGGTGTTCGGGAGCACCCCACCACTTATCCTAATATTGTTCAATAGCTTATCAATTCTTTGTCATTAAAGTCTTCATCTTTTTCAAAAGTGTCATTAAAATTGATTAATGAATGAAGTCTGTATGCTCCTAACAAACTTTAAAAACAAAGTGTGAAAAGTCAGCAGTTGTATGGTAGCCCCCCGCCACATTGATCAATGTGTTCCAAAAGATGATAATTATCTTCTTACACTAATTGAAACTATTTCCATAAGTTTCATCATAATCATTTCATTATTGCAGGCTGTAGTGTGAATAAACACACTGAAAAAACTTCCAACAATAAAAAAAAGTTTTTTTTACCGGAAGTAAAACACCGGAAGTTGGAATGCAGAACTGTTGTGAACCTTACTAAATGCTTATGTACCAAGTTTCATCCAATTTGATTATCAGGTACAGATGTTATTGATCTTTTAAAAAAACAGGTGCTCCGAGGACCCCACACCACTATGGTCACTATCGCTCAAAGACTAATCAGTTCCTTGTCATACATACTTAATAAGTTATATAAGTCATCAAAATTCATTCACGAACGAATGTTGTATGCTCCCAACAAACATAAAAAACATTGATTAAAAACTACGTGTTGTATGGTGGACCCCCCAACCCTTTATCCTATGTACTCCAAAAGCTGATGAAATCTTTCTCATGATATTTGAAAGCTATTACCAACGTTTCATGAAAATCGATCGGTAATTGTAGGCTACAGTAGGGATAAACACTTGAAAAAAAATCCTTTTTAACCGGAAGTGACAAACCGGAAGTTGAAGAAATATTGGTAACTGTACTAAAACCTTACAAACTAAGTTTGAATAAGATCATAGTCCGGAATTAGAAGTTATTCAAGGTTTAAACTTAGAGGTGTTCGGGAGACCCCCCGCCATTTTGTCCGAAATTGAAATGAATCCAGATCTTCCAAGTTCAAGTTAACCTGTATCATTTGCCAAATTTTCATCAAGATCCTATGCAGAAAGGTCACCCACAAACTTACACACCCACCCACCCACGCATATACAGACTTACACCAAAATTTTTATTGGCTATTTAGTTAGAGGATGGTCCAAAACAAAAGAAAAACCAAAATTTGGGGTATGTAACATTTTTTTTTCACGATAGATTGCATTAATTCATACAATTTAAAATTCTGGTGAAGTAAAAAGTGAACTGTTGCATTAAAATATGCGTTTAGAAATAATCTTATTAAATTTTAATGCAACAGTTCACTTTTATAAATGTTGCACTAGAATTTCGAAAAAAACTCAGTGTTTTGAATGGTGCAGATTATCTACATTTAGATGTTATCGATTGTCATTTTGTTTCTAATCTAACTTTTGGACATCCGATAGTTAAATATTTACGAAATAAAATAAAGGATGCTCAGAAAGTAAAATATTATACGAAGTAAAATAAAGGATGCTTTCTTTGAAACTCGTATGATGGTATCGAACCCAGATCAGTGGATAGAACCAATGGCCGATTCTGGTGTTGATCAATATACTTTTCGTGTTTGTTGAACCGGTTCAAACAATTGTTGCAGAAGTTTCAAGGAAAGTTAAAGAAACTGAAATGAAGGTTGGTTTTGCCTTAAAACCATGCACTTCGGTTGAGCTTGTGAAAGAGTACATTCCCTTAGCTGATATGATTTTGATTATGGCCGTTAAACTCGGTTTTGATGGTCAAAAATTTATGAGTGATATTATGTCAAAAGTGGAATGGCCACGTGAAAATTACTCCAACATTAGATATAGAGGTTGATGGAGGAGTTGGACCAGAAACAATTAATGAGTGTGGTATTGCTGGAGCAAATATGATTGTTGCTGGTACAGCAATTATACGGGCTACTAATCAAAAAGACGTAATATCACTTTTAAAAACTCTACAGCAGCTTACACTACCGTCTTACCGCGAACATAAGAGCTAGTTCTCTTAAACGAATAAAAGAATAGCCGGTTCATATATTCAATTAGAATTACCAGTACTTTTATTTGAAATTTTTGTACAAACTTTATCACTGCCATTCTCTAGTTAGTAAAACTATATTACATGTATTTCTTTTTATACAAATTTAATAATTATTAATTTTGAAATACCATTTTCTTTTAATATGTTTATATTGTATTATATTAGCTATGGCCATTATGGACTTGTAGTTTTCATTAACGTTAAAATTATTTTCAAAGATTCAGGACTGGTCTTTTTATTTGAAAGATCTTTTATTCGAAAAAAAAAACAATAGAACTTTCGAAAAGAAATTTTTTTTTCTATATCGAATATAAGAACCGTTTCTTATGTTCGCGCATTAATATGTTATTGTTCCTAATTTTAAGATGATTTTTGTTAACTTGGGCTGGATATAGATTTAAATATGGATATAAATATGGATGTGGATATGAATATGGATGTGGATATGGATATGGATGTGGAGATGAATATGGATGTGGATGTGGATATGAATAAGGATAAAGATGAAGCTTCTTTCGACTTCCACTGGTGTTGCGGATATACTTAATAAACAATTGTACACCTTTTATACTGTAGTTTTTTTTTTTTTTTTTTTTTTTTTCTTTATTTAATTTTATTAATAATTTTGCAATAAATTAATTTTACATTGCAAGAGCCTATTGAGGCTGTACAGCAAATCTAGTCTATTTATGTTACATAGAACGTGATGAACTTAATTTATAGGTGATAAACTTAAAAATAGGACAATAAATATTACAACAATAAATATAATTAGTTTAGAACAATAAATATTAAGATATTTTTGGATATAGACATATTTTTTTTTCTATCTATAGTAATAGATTTTCAATCCAGATTCAAAATAATAAAGTATTTAAAGTGCTTATAAAATAAGCCACAGCTTAAAATAAATTAAAATGAAAGGCTAATAATATTGATTATTACAATTGATACAGGTTAAATTTTGTAATATTTGTACAAATGTTTTTTGAAAGCAGATATAGTATTTTCATGTCTTATATTAGAAGGAAGGGAATTAAACAGAGTCAGTCCGCGATTTAGGACATTGTGGTTTTTCATATTGGTTTTGAAGGAACCAATCTGAAATTGGGATCTCCGCCTTGTATAATGATTATGAGTATCAGCTACCGTTTGCAATAAAAAATTGTGTCGTATTAGATTGTTTGTAATTTTATATATTAATATAAGTAATTGTATTTTTATTGTATCAGGCAATGATATAACTGATTTGAATAATTGGCTAGTTGGATAAGTAATCGGTAGATGGAACAAGTATTTTATTGCTCGTTTTTGTTTTATAAAAAGTTCATTGATTTTGTATTCTGAACTTCCACTCCAGATAGGATTCAAATATGATATAGTTTTTCGTACTTTCGTATGCTCAAACACATTCATTTCACGTTTAATGTCTAGTAAAGAAATTTTGGCCGATAAAACAGAGACAGTAGAGTAGAATTTTTTTTTGCGTGCAACAACCTTTGCAGTTCTTCAGCGTTCGACAACTTTAGGTTATTTGCAAAACGAGTTTCAACTTCATTAGCTTTTAATCTCCCCTGTTCTTCGACAATTTCATCACAATCAATCACAATCATCACTAGCCAAGGTGATATTTTAGGGGTGCTGGCGGATGAACTGTATTCAGTCAACGGTAGCACTCTCAGTCGTAGCTAATGAATATTCCTTGATGCTGGAACGCTGTAGCTTGCTCGATGAAACGAGCTTTCATATAACTATATATCTGAGCTTTAATCATTGAAAAATATACTGCGTCCCATAATCAAGGATTATGCCATTAGCTGGACTATTGGCAAACCAATTTTAGTTTTGTTCCTGCAAATTTTTAAAACAAATTTGCTTTTTATCTCTTATTTTATTTTTATTTTCTCTATCCTATCACGAAATATTGGCTTATGTCATATTTTATATGTGATAGAATTTATGGTTTAGTTATCCATTATTGAACAAAAAATAATTAAAAAAAAACAAAAAAAAAAACAGGATTTGCGTCCATTAACATCTTTAGAACGCATGTTGTTGTGGGACCTTGGTCTTAAAAGGTTTTTATGTGTTGTTGTGATACATATTGTAATGCCTACTACACATCACATTTTATTAAAAAAAAAAAAAAAAAAAATTAGCGACATCAAATCAAATCGGTCATGCAATTCCTCGGTAGTTTCAGCTAGTTCGTGTTGCGTGTAGTATATTTGTATGTTATCACCTTGATTGATTTTTTCTAAATATAAGTGAGAATCCTCAAGATATTCTTACAACCTTTCCAGTTTCAAAAGTCGCGTTTAATTTACTCTCTTCTCAATTGACTTATAAAATTGCAATCCAACCGGAGTGGAAATTTGTTCTTTGAGTTTACGGTGCAAACAATCAATTTCACTTCTCTGGAAATTTTTTTTGACAAGGTTTTGTAACAAATCGTTTTTTAGGGGAGATTTTTTAAACAATTTTACTAATATTCTTACTTTTTGAATTATGTTGGTAAACTGTGGTCTTATAGAAACATTTAAGTCTGCCTTCGCCGTTAAAAAGTAATCATCAACGCCAGTTTCACTATCTTGTTCCTCACAACTGTCTTTAGAGTCTAAACTAGTATGGTCTTCTTTAGGAATTTCGGCGTTGCCCGGAAATTTTTGGTGATCCAGAGAAACTTGTAGGTTCGTATCATTGTTTTTATACAGCACATTAGCAACTCCTAAATGAATGTCGCGACTATGACAAACTTGATGAGGAATCCCCATTAAACGAGCGGTACACTTCATAACAGAAGCACCATCTGTTATTATAGCTACAATGTGTCTAGAAGCATTTATATTGAATTCTTCTAATTTAGTATTAATAATTTGAACAGCTTTTCTGGCTGGCATTGAGTCGAATAGTCGTACTAATCCTAACCCAATAACAGATGAGTTTTTTCCGTGTAAGTTCAATAACATATAACGTCGATTCGCTTTGGATGTCCATTCATAAAGTGATGACGAATATCGCACAGACCGTTCTATATTGGATAATATGTCCGATTTTCTATGCTCAAGAATCTCGTCTGCATATTTTATTACTAACGCCTGTATTCCTTTTTCGGTAAGTGGAATTTTCAGTCCTCGGGCTATCCAACCCTTTTTTATTTCGGCACTATTAGCTAAAGTTGCAAAGGGTATTTCGTCCAAGGCGTTAAGCCTCGCAAGAACATTTGCTGGATATATTTCTTTATCTTTATTTTTCTGGAAAAGTAAAGGAATGGTCGTTAATTTTGATTCATTTAGAGATGTTTGTTGCAGCGTAATATTATGTTTGTGTGTCATGTGATATTTGTAGGAGGTGGTTATTGGATGCAGTTTGAAAGTTGTATCACATTGTTTACATTTCAGAAGTTTATTATCTTTTTTGTTTATCAATAAATACTGCTATACATCCGCACGCTTGCCTTTTACTTCTAGCCAGTCAATTTGTTCTTTGTTGTTATCCATCATATTATTAATTATAAATTTGGTGTACAAGCATAACTAAAAGCATAAAATGTTTATTCACAACTTAACTGTCTTTGTAAATAATAAAATTCTTGATCTCGAAATTACCTGTTTAAGTAGTAACTTAAATAATCCAAAATCAATCACAAAAATATGGAGGGGCTGAAATCTCACAGCTCTGAGATAAGGATTTTCTGGGTTAAGGATTTTGATATAGTTTTCGGCAAAAAACTTTTATGAGGACATGGTTTTTAGTTTTGGGCAGCGATGTATATCAAACATAACTCTTTGTTAAAGTACAAGTAATTCTTATCTCTGTTTAAACATTTATTACAAAACTAACACGAAACATCGAAACTAACACGAAACGTTGACGGAAAATATAATCAAAATTTGAAAAATATTGTTAAATTAAATAAAATCCAACTTTTTTCAAAATTCCAAAAATATTCCAAAAATTAGAATAAAATCAAATATTTAAACTTTTTCTAAATTCCGATAATATTCCGAAAATCCTTATAAATTTAAACTTTTCCAAAATTCTAAAAATATTGCAAAAATTATTACAAAAACCTAAATTAAAACTTTTTTTAAAATTCCCAAAATTATAATAAAATCAAAAATTAAAAATTTTTCATAATTCTAAAAATATTCCAAAAATTCTTACAAAATCAAAAAATGAAACTTTTTTCAAAATTCTAAATATCTTTATATATATATATATATATATATATATATATATATATATATATATATATATATATATATATATATATATATATATATATATATATATATATATATATATATATATATATATATATATATATATATATATATATATATATATATATATATATATATATATATATATATATATATATATATATATATATATATATATATATATATATATGAGCAATTTCACGCAAGTTCAGCAAATTTTTGGGAAATTTTGACTTGACCCCTTTTAATTTTGGTTATTTTTTGTTTATAGATAGTCTTTGATAAATAAAAAATACAAGTTCTCTTAGAATTTTTTTTTTCGACCAGGGGTCTTCACAGGGTGCCCCTCAATTTTTTGTTATTTTGTGATGTGACTGCATTTTGACGAGCGATTGTAGAAAAACTACTGAATCGATTTTCATAAATGATATGTCGTTGAATAGGTATTAGAACAAAGTTTTTAAAAATGTACACTGTTAATTTTTTGAAATAATTTTTAACGGTGTAACATAAGAAAAAAACGGTGTAATTGAAAAAAAGATGGCATAGCCTCTTTTTTTTTTTTTTTTTTTTTAAACTAAATTGAAGCTTATTTTATATCTAACCACTTGTGAAAGTTGAGGACACGCGTTATTTTTTGTTTTAAAGATAAAATTCGTTGTGCATATGACTGTCGGGAATCAGTTTTTTTTGTTCTGAAGGAAAATTATAAAAATGGCGTTATAAACTAAGAGATATTTTTTTTATGTTAAATATCAAATATTTTATTATTAGATGAACTTTTTAAAATATTATAAAAATTATATATGTAGTACAATAAATAAAATAAATACAATTGTTAAAAATGATTTACTTATTTTACAAACAGAAGTTTCTTTTGAATAGGAAAGCACTTCTGCAATTATTTTCTTTGTATTAGATAGCATAAAAAATGAAATGTTTATTTATCACTTTTAGTAATCACTTGTCACTCTTATAAAAAATAATTTGACAGTCTTGGCTGCAAACAAAAAAGCCGTATAAACAACTAAATCTATTTAGGAACTTTTGACTGGAGAAGTATTATGTTCGTATTATGTTATTATGGAATCATAAAGTAAAAGATTGTTTTTCAACATTAAATTACAAATATTTTATTATTGAATAAACTTTTTAAAATATCATACAAATTATATATGTGAAAATAAATATAGTTATTAAAAATTATTTACTTATTTTACATTCAAAAGTTTCTTTTGAGTTGGAAAACATTTTTGCATTTATTGTCTTAGCATCTACTGGTACAAAAGAATGAAATTTTTGAGTTCCACTTATAGTAATCGCATTTTTATATCGATTTTGTAATTTTTCTTTTGTTAATTGATATTCATTTTTATCGGCGTATCCAAAGTTCAAGGTAGATTCCCATTTTAAAGCCCATTCGAAAAGTTTTTTTGGTGTATCAATAATATTATCTTCGCTCGCCATACTATAACGGTGTGCAGCACGCTTCAGTGTACCACCAATTCCATCACAAGGTCCCTTTCCATGGCTGGTAGCATGAAAATGCCATTCAGCGTCAACCTTAAAGTCTTCTTTATGGTGGCATAAGTTAATTAGTTAATTCTAAGCTATTAGTTAATTCTAAGCTAATCTAAGCTAAGAGTCTTTCAAAAACTTCTTCTGTTTTAGTTACAAATCGTCCTATTGTAGACAACTGCGACTTATAAGAAATATCTGATGTTTCATCAAGAAGTATGGCAATAAATAAACAATCTTTGATTTCGAAAAAATTTGAGTTTTTTAGATCAACACCTATTGATTCACTCAAATCATTTTGTATATGATTGAAAATGCCTAAAAATACTTTGGGTTCTTATAAAAATATGTCGAATTCTTGATCATATATTGATAACACTTTCAACATTATAACACTACTGAATAATTTGAAAAATTGATTGTATAATATAATATGGCTTTTTGTTTACTAACGGCATTAAAAAAATTATTCAAATCATGATAACCAATCGTAGGTTTAGATACCCTTTTCTTTAGAAAATAAAATAAACATTTAAAAAAAATGAAACAGACTTCAGAAACAACAAAGGAGGCACAAAAAAGTGAACAATATCTCAATTGCGGCTTTTAGAGACAAAAATACATATTAATTTTGATTAATTTAATTTAATTATACTTAACTACAGAAAATTACACTTTTAAACAAAGATGTCATATTATAAAACTTATATTTTATTATAATTACTATAGTTGTTGTAATAGTTATTATATTATAAGATTTATTTGTAGTACAAAACTGTTGGAAATCGATGCCAAGCATGAGATGTCAATGGTGGTACCGACTTCGAACATTTTGTATTGAAAATAAATTTCATAATATAAAAGCTATTATAAAAAAAAAACTTTTACAATATAATATCTTTGTTTAAAAGCGCAATTTTTTGTAAAAGTGTAAAAGTGAATCATGTTTTAAACCTAAAAAGCTGAAAAAAGAACGGAAAAAAGACAATATAATAAAATATATTTTCTTAAATTTTAAATGTCTTATAAATTTTATCTCCTAAATCTCCAAAAATTGTAAGTTACAACAACTTTTATTACAGAGGCGCGCTTATCAGTTTGTAGAAAACATAGCCCTGAAATTTCACTAAAACACTATAATGTCAAAATTATGTCAAAATAAACAAATCAGTTTTTCTTGAAATTGTTGTTTAACATTTAAAAAAATATTGCGACGCTGATGCATAGGCTTACTTCACCACAGCTCTGGAAACATAGTGTTCTGGATATATAATGAGCTAATATCCATCAAATACCTTAATTAAAAGCTGATCAATGTTATAGACTTCGTAGTTCTAATAATAAAAATATTAATGAAAGCAGTAGTATCCCAACAAACATAAATTCTGTTGTACGAGATAAAGTAAAAAAAATTTAACCGGAAGTGACAAACCGGAAGTTAGGATGCAGAACTGTTGTAAACCGTACTAAATGTGTATGTACCAAGATTCATCCATTTCGATTGTTAGGTACAGAAGTTATTGAGCTTCCAAAATAACAGGTGCTCGGAGGACCCCCTACCACTTTCGCTATCGCTAAAAAACTAATCAGTTCCTTGCCACACATATTATCATCTTTTTGCGAAGTGTGATCAAAATTACTTAACGAACGAATGTTGTATGCTTCCAACAAACATTGAAACAATAAACAGGTGTTCGGGAGCACCCCACCACTTATCCTAATATTGTTCAATAGCTTATCAATTCTTTGTCATTTAAAGTCTTCATCTTTTTCAAAAGTGTCATTAAAATTGATTAATGAATGAAGTCTGTATGCTCCTAACAAACTTTAAAAACAAAGTGTGAAAAGTCAGCAGTTGTATGGTAGACCCCCGCCACATTGATCAATGTGTTCCAAAAGATCATAATTATCTTCTTACACTAATTGAAACTATTTCCATAAGTTTCATCATAATCATTTCATTATTGCAGGCTGTAGTGTGAATAAACACACTGAAAAAACTTCCAACAATAAAAAAAAGTTTTTTTTACCGGAAGTAAAACACCGGAAGTTGGAATGCAGAACTGTTGTGAACCTTACTAAATGCTTATGTACCTAGTTTCATCCAATTTGATTATCAGGTACAGATGTTATTGATCTTTTAAAAAAACAGGTGCTCCGAGGACCCCACACCACTATGGTCACTATCGCTCAAAGACTAATCAGTTCCTTGTGTTCCATACATACTTAATAAGTTATATAAGTCATCAAAATTCATTCACGAACGAATGTTGTATGCTCCCAACAAACATAAAAAACATTGATTAAAAACTACGTGTTGTATGGTGGACCCCCCAACCCTTTATCCTATGTACTCCAAAAGCTGATGAAATCTTTCTCATGATATTTGAAAGCTATTACCAACGTTTCATGAAAATCGATCGGTAATTGTAGGCTACAGTAGGGATAAACACTTGAAAAAAAATCCTTTTTAACCGGAAGTGACAAACCGGAAGTTGAAGAAATATTGGTAACTGTACTAAAACCTTACAAACTAAGTTTGAATAAGATCATAGTCCGGAATTAGAAGTTATTCAAGGTTTAAACTTAGAGGTGTTCGGGAGACCCCCCGCCATTTTGTCCGAAATTGAAATGAATCCAGATCTTCCAAGTTAAAGTTAACCTGTATCATTTGCCAAATTTTCATCAAGATCCTATGCAGAAAGGTCACCCACAAACTTACACACCCACACACCCACCCACCCACGCATATACAGACTTACACCAAAATTTTTATTGGCTATTTAGTTAGAGGATGGTCCAAAATAAAAGAAAAACCAAAATTTGGGGTATGTAACATTTTTTTTTCACGATAGATTGCATTAATTCATACAATTTAAAATTCTGGTGAAGTAAAAAGTGAACTGTTGCATTAAAATATGCGTTTAGAAATAATCTTATTAAATTTTAATGCAACAGTTCACTTTTATAAATGTTGCACTAGAATTTCGAAAAAAACTCAGTGTTTTGAATGGTGCAGATTATCTACATTTAGATGTTATCGATTGTCATTTTGTTTCTAATCTAACTTTCGGACATCCGATAGTTAAATATTTACGAAATAAAATAAAGGATGCTCAGAAAGTAAAATATTATACGAAGTAAAATAAAGGATGCTTTCTTTGAAACTCGTATGATGGTATCGAACCCAGATCAGTGGATAGAACCAATGGCCGATTCTGGTGTTGATCAATATACTTTTCGTGTTTGTTGAACCGGTTCAAACAATTGTTGCAGAAGTTTCAAGGAAAGTTAAAGAAACTGAAATGAAGGTTGGTTTTGCCTTAAAACCATGCACTTCGGTTGAGCTTGTGAAAGAGTACATTCCCTTAGCTGATATGATTTTGATTATGGCCGTTAAACTCGGTTTTGATGGTCAAAAATTTATGAGTGATATTATGTCAAAAGTGGAATGGCCACGTGAAAATTACTCCAACATTAGATATAGAGGTTGATGGAGGAGTTGGACCAGAAACAATTAATGAGTGTGGTATTGCTGGAGCAAATATGATTGTTGCTGGTACAGCAATTATACGGGCTACTAATCAAAAAGACGTAATATCACTTTTAAAAACTCTACAGCAGCTTACACTACCGTCTTACCGCGAACATAAGAGCTAGTTCTCTTAAACGAATAAAAGAATAGCCGGTTCATATATTCAATTAGAATTACCAGTACTTTTATTTGAAATTTTTGTACAAACTTTATCACTGCCATTCTCTAGTTAGTAAAACTATATTACATGTATTTCTTTTTATACAAATTTAATAATTATTAATTTTGAAATACCATTTTCTTTTAATATGTTTATATTGTATTATATTAGCTATGGCCATTATGGACTTGTAGTTTTCATTAACGTTAAAATTATTTTCAAAGATTCAGGACTGGTCTTTTTATTTGAAAGATCTTTTATTCGAAAAAAAAAAACAATAGAACTTTCGAAAAGAAATTTTTTTTTCTATATCGAATATAAGAACCGTTTCTTATGTTCGCGCATTAATATGTTATTGTTCCTAATTTTAAGATGATTTTTGTTAACTTGGGCTGGATATAGATTTAAATATGGATATAAATATGGATGTGGATATGAATATGGATGTGGATATGGATATGGATGTGGAGATGAATATGGATGTGGATGTGGATATGAATAAGGATAAAGATGAAGCTTCTTTCGACTTCCACTGGTGTTGCGGATATACTTAATAAACAATTGTACACCTTTTATACTGTAGTTTTTTTTTTTTTTTTTTTTTTTTCTTTATTTAATTTTATTAATAATTTTGCAATAAATTAATTTTACATTGCAAGAGCCTATTGAGGCTGTACAGCAAATCTAGTCTATTTATGTTACATAGAACGTGATGAACTTAATTTATAGGTGATAAACTTAAAAATAGGACAATAAATATTACAACAATAAATATAATTAGTTTAGAACAATAAATATTAAGATATTTTTGGATATAGACATATTTTTTTTTCTATCTATAGTAATAGATTTTCAATCCAGATTCAAAATAATAAAGTATTTAAAGTGCTTATAAAATAAGCCACAGCTTAAAATAAATTAAAATGAAAGGCTAATAATATTGATTATTACAATTGATACAGGTTAAATTTTGTAATATTTGTACAAATGTTTTTTGAAAGCAGATATAGTATTTTCATGTCTTATATTAGAAGGAAGGGAATTAAACAAAGTCAGTCCGCGATTTAGGACATTGTGGTTTTTCATATTGGTTTTGAAGGAACCAATCTGAAATTGGGATCTCCGCCTTGTATAATGATTATGAGTATCAGCTACCGTTTGCAATAAAAAATTGTGTCGTATTAGATTGTTTGTAATTTTATATATTAATATAAGTAATTGTATTTTTATTGTATCAGGCAATGATATAACTGATTTGAATAATTGGCTAGTTGGATAAGTAATCGGTAGATGGAACAAGTATTTTATTGCTCGTTTTTGTTTTATAAAAAGTTCATTGATTTTGTATTCTGAACTTCCACTCCAGATAGGATTCAAATATGATATAGTTTTTCGTACTTTCGTATGCTCAAACACATTCATTTCACGTTTAATGTCTAGTAAAGAAATTTTGGCCGATAAAACAGAGACAGTAGAGTAGAATTTTTTTTTGCGTGCAACAACCTTTGCAGTTCTTCAGCGTTCGACAACTTTAGGTTATTTGCAAAACGAGTTTCAACTTCATTAGCTTTTAATCTCCCCTGTTCTTCGACAATTTCATCACAATCAATCACAATCATCACTAGCCAAGGTGATATTTTAGGGGTGCTGGCGGATGAACTGTATTCAGTCAACGGTAGCACTCTCAGTCGTAGCTAATGAATATTCCTTGATGCTGGAACGCTGTAGCTTGCTCGATGAAACGAGCTTTCATATAACTATATATCTGAGCTTTAATCATTGAAAAATATACTGCGTCCCATAATCAAGGATTATGCCATTAGCTGGACTATTGGCAAACCAATTTTAGTTTTGTTCCTGCAAATTTTTAAAACAAATTTGCTTTTTATCTCTTATTTTATTTTTATTTTCTCTATCCTATCACGAAATATTGGCTTATGTCATATTTTATATGTGATAGAATTTATGGTTTAGTTATCCATTATTGAACAAAAAATAATTAAAAAAAAACAAAAAAAAAACAGATTTGCGTCCATTAACATCTTTAGAACGCATGTTGTTGTGGAACCTTGGTCTTAAAAGGTTTTTATGTGTTGTTGTGACACATATTGTAATGCCTACTACACATCACATTTTATTAAAAAAAAAAAAAAAAAAAATTAGCGACATCAAATCAAATCGGTCATGCAATTCCTCGGTAGTTTCAGCTAGTTCGTGTTGCGTGTAGTATATTTGTATATTATCACCTTGATTGATTTTTTCTAAATATAAGTGAGAATCCTCAAGATATTCTTACAACCTTTCCAGTTTCAAAAGTCGCGTTTAATTTACTCTCTTCTCAATTGACTTATAAAATTGCAATCCAACCGGAGTGGAAATTTGTTCTTTGAGTTTACGGTGCAAACAATCAATTTCACTTCTCTGGAAAATTTTTTTGACAAGGTTTTGTAACAAATCGTTTTTTAGGGGAGATTTTTTAAACAATTTTACTAATATTCTTACTTTTTGAATTATGTTGGTAAACTGTGGTCTTATAGAAACATTTAAGTCTGCCTTCGCCGTTAAAAAGTAATCATCAACGCCAGTTTCACTATCTTGTTCCTCACAACTGTCTTTAGAGTCTAAACTAGTATGGTCTTCTTTAGGAATTTCGGCGTTGCCCGGAAATTTTTGGTGATCCAGAGAAACTTGTAGGTTCGTATCATTGTTTTTATACAGCACATTAGCAACTCCTAAATGAATGTCGCGACTATGACAAACTTGATGAGGAATCCCCATTAAACGAGCGGTACACTTCATAACAGAAGCACCATCTGTTATTATAGCTACAATGTGTCTAGAAGCATTTATATTGAATTCTTATAATTTAGTATTAATAATTTGAACAGCTTTTCTGGCTGGCATTCAGTCGAATAGTCGTACTAATCCTAACCCAATAACAGATGAGTTTTTTCCGTGTAAGTTCAATAACATATAACGTCGATTTGCTTTGGATGTCCATTCATAAAGTGATGACGAATATCGCACAGACCGTTCTATATTGGATAATATGTCCGATTTTCTATGCTCAAGAATCTCGTCTGCATATTTTATTACTAACGCCTGTATTCCTTTTTCGGTAAGTGGAATTTTCAGTCCTCGGGCTATCCAACCCTTTTTTATTTCGGCACTATTAGCTAAAGTTGCAAAGGGTATTCCGTCCAAGGCGTTAAGCCTCGCAAGAACATTTGCTGGATATATTTCTTTATCTTAATTTTTCTGGAAAAGTAAAGGAATGGTCGTTAATTTTGATTCATTTAGAGATGTTTGTTGCAGCGTAATATTATGTTTGTGTGTCATGTGATATTTGTAGGAGGTGGTTATTGGATGCAGCTTGAAAGTTGTATCACATTGTTTACATTTCAGAAGTTTATTATCTTTTTTGTTTATCAATAAATACTGCTATACATCCGCACGCTTGCCTTTTACTTCTAGCCAGTCAATTTGTTCTTTGTTGTTATCCATCATATTATTAATTATAAATTTGGTGTACAAGCATAACTAAAAGCATAAAATGTTTATTCACAACTTAACTGTCTTTGTAAATAATAAAATTCTTGATCTCGAAATTACCTGTTTAAGTAGTAACTTAAATAATCCAAAATCAATCACAAAAATATGGAGGGGCTGAAATCTCACAGCTCTGAGATATCAAGACTTCAGTCTGGGTTAAGGATTTTGATATAGTTTTCGGCAAAAAACTTTTATGAGGACATGGTTTTTAGTTTTGGGCAGCGATGTATATCAAACATAACTCTTTGTTAAAGTACAAGTAATTCTTATCTCTGTTTAAACATTTATTACAAAACTAACACGAAACATCGAAACTAACACGAAACGTTGACGGAAAATATAATCAAAATTTGAAAAATATTGTTAAATTAAATAAAATCCAACTTTTTTCAAAATTCCAAAAATATTCCAAAAATTAGAATAAAATCAAATATTTAAACTTTTTCTAAATTCCGATAATATTCCGAAAATCCTTATAAATTTAAACTTTTCCAAAATTCTAAAAATATTGCAAAAATTATTACAAAAACCTAAATTAAAACTTTTTTTAAAATTCCCAAAATTATAATAAAATCAAAAATTAAAAATTTTTCATAATTCTAAAAATATTCCAAAAATTCTTACAAATATATATATATATGAGCAATTTCACGCAAGTTCAGCAAATTTTTGGGAAATTTTGACTTGACCCCTTTTAATTTTGGTTATTTTTTGTTTATAGATAGTCTTTGATAAATAAAAAATACAAGTTCTCTTAGAATTTTTTTTTCGACCAGGGGTCTTCACAGGGTGCCCCTCAATTTTTTGTTATTTTGTGATGTGACTGCATTTTGACGAGCGATTGTAGAAAAACTACTGAATCGATTTTCATAAATGATATGTCGTTGAATAGGTATTAGAACAAAGTTTTTAAAAATGTACACTGTTAATTTTTTGAAATAATTTTTAACGGTGTAACATAAGAAAAAAACGGTGTAATTGAAAAAAAGATGGCATAGCCTCTTTTTTTTTTTTTTTTAAACTAAATTGAAGCTTATTTTATATCTAACCACTTGTGAAAGTTGAGGACACGCGTTATTTTTTGTTTTAAAGATAAAATTCGTTGTGCATATGACTGTCGGCAATCAGTTTTTTTTGTTCTGAAGGAAAATTATAAAAATGGCGTTATAAACTAAGAGATATTTTTTTTATGTTAAATATCAAATATTTTATTATTAGATGAACTTTTTAAAATATTATAAAAATTATATATGTAGTACAATAAATAAAATAAATACAATTGTTAAAAATGATTTACTTATTTTACAAACAGAAGTTTCTTTTGAATAGGAAAGCACTTCTGCAATTATTTTCTTTGTATTAGATGGCATAAAAAATGAAATGTTTATTTATCACTTTTAGTAATCACTTGTCACTCTTATAAAAAATAATTTGACAGTCTTGGCTGCAAACAAAAAAGCCTTTTAAACAACTAAATCTATTTAGGAACTTTTGACTGGAGAAGTATTATGTTCGTATTATGTTATTATGGAATCATAAAGTAAAAGATTGTTTTTCAACATTAAATTACAAATATTTTATTATTGAATAAACTTTTTAAAATATCATACAAATTATATATGTGAAAATAAATATAGTTATTAAAAATTATTTACTTATTTTACATTCAAAAGTTTCTTTTGAGCTGGAAAACATTTTTGCATTTATTGTCTTAGTATCTACTGGTACAAAAGAATGAAATTTTTGAGTTCCACTTATAGTAATCGCATTTTTATATCGATTTTGTAATTTTTCTTTTGTTAATTGATATTCATTTTTATCGGCGTATCCAAAGTTCAAGGTAGATTCCCATTTTAAAGCCCATTCGAAAAGTTTTTTTGGTGTATCAATAATATTATCTTCGCTCGCCATACTATAACGGTGTGCAGCACGCTTCAGTGTACCACCAATTTCATCACAAGGTCCCTTTCCATGGCTGGTAGCATGAAAATGCCATTCAGCGTCAACCTTAAAGTCTTTTTTATGGTGGCATAAGTTAATTAGTTAATTCTAAGCTATTAGTTAATTCTAAGCTAATCTAAGCTAAGAGTCTTTCAAAAACTTCTTCTGTTTTAGTTACAAATCGTCCTATTGTAGACAACTGCGACTTATAAGAAATATCTGATGTTTCATCAAGAAGTATGGCAATAAATAAACAATCTTTGATTTCGAAAAAATTTGAGTTTTTTAGATCAACACCTATTGATTCACTCAAATCATTTTGTATATGATTGAAAATGCCTAAAAATACTTTGGGTTCCTATAAAAATATGTCGAATTCTTGATCATATATTGATAACACTTTCAACATTATAACACTACTGAATAATTTGAAAAATTGATTGTATAATATAATATGGCTTTGTGTTTACTAACGGCATTAAAAAAATTATTCAAATCATGATAACCAATCGTAGGTTTAGATACCCTTTTCTTTAGAAAATAAAATAAACATTTAAAAAAAATGAAACAGACTTCAGAAACAACAAAGGAGGCACAAAAAAGTGAACAATATCTCAATTGCGGCTTTTAGAGACAAAAATACATATTAATTTTGATTAATTTAATTTAATTATACTTAACTACAGAAAATTACACTTTTAAACAAAGATGTCATATTATAAAACTTATATTTTATTATAATTACTATAGTTGTTGTAATAGTTATTATATTATAAGATTTATTTGTAGTACAAAACTGTTGGAAATCGATGCCAAGCATGAGATGTCAATTGAAAATAAATTTCATAATATAAAAGCTATTATAAAAAAAAAACTTTTACAATATAATATCTTTGTTTAAAAGCGCAATTTTTTGTATGTAACTAAGTATAATTAAATTAATCAAAATTTATACGTATTTTTGTCTCTAACAGGCACAATTGAGTTATTTTTCACTTTTTTGTACCTCTATCTGAAGCCGGTTTTATTTTTTTAAAAGAGTTTATTTATTTTTTCATTTTGTGTTGTCATAAAATCAAAAGGCGGCTAAGAAAGTGTTTTTGAAGTAATAACTTAAAATCGCGGCAAGCATTCATCGATAAAAATCTAACAAACATGGTTTTATCATATTTTTGAAAAAGGGGATATTTTCTGTCATAAAAAGGAATTTGAGAGCATTTCGGCATCTATTTCAATTAAATACAACTCAAACCGTCCAAATAGATTAAGCTGTTTCAAAGAAATCGGCGAAAATACATGAAAAATATATTTTTTTTCAATTTCCTGAACCACGACCGTTTTTCACGTAATATAAATATATGGGACGACCTCGGCATCTATCTTAATAGAATACATTTGAATACAATCGAGTGAGCTGTTTCCGAGAAATCGGCGAAAATACATAAAAAATATGTATAGTTTTTCCAATTTTCTGAAAATAGTACATTTTGCTACAAGAGATGAAAACGCTGCTTTTTGTGAGTGAAAATTTGTTCACGAGAGCCGTTAACGTCCAGTGGGACAATTTCACGATCGTAAAATGTTTTTATCTCACGTAGGAAATACAATTTTTTCTATGATAGTAAATATATAATAGTATATTTTCCTACAAGAGATGAAAACATTGTTTTTTTCGTGAGTAAACATTTCTTCACGAGACGCGCTAGCGTCAAGTGAAACATGTTTACGAACGAAAAACGTTTTTATCTCGCGTAGGAAATGCAATTTTTTCTATGATAGTAATATATAATCGATATTTACTATAAATCATAGAGTTAGAAATCGACAACAAAACATTCAAAATTCATATTCTACTTTTTCATGGTTACGTTGTTTAAAATACTTTGTAAAATTATATGAAAAACCATAGCAACTATAATTTGTTATTTTTTTACACTAGTGAGTTCAATTTTCGCATAGAAAAACGATATTTATTAGAATTTATTAAATTAGAAATCGAAAAAATAACATTCAAAAGTCATATTCTATTTTTACATATGGTTGCTTTGTTTTAAAATTATATGAAAATAACATAGCAACTACAATATGTTATTCTTTTTACACTAGAGGAAAAAAATCATTTTCACAGGGGATTAAGCCTGCTTGAAAATAAACTTTTCCTCTGCTATCATACAAAAACGGTATTTTTCACGTCATAAAAAAATTGACTACTTAGTCTACCTTAACAGAATACAATTTAAATCATCCAAATCTAATGAGCCGTTTTCAAGAAACATACATAAAAAACCTTCAATGAAAGATCGAATAATTTCATCATTTAAATTTTAAACCACTGGAAACTATATTATTTAATGGTTGCACCATTTTAATAAACTGAAATATTACACCCATCAAAACTATAAATTAATAATGTTATTAATTTTAATAACACAACAAATAGATTAAAAATAATTTCAATCTTATCAGGAAAAAACTAACAAACAATTTTCTTTATATTCGCTCATACGACAAAACCAAAAAACTTGTGTTACAAAATGCACACAAAGAAAAAACTTTAAAAGCAGAATTATCTTCTGCTTATTTTCACACATTTTATTGGGACTTTAATTGTTTGTTTTTCAATACAACTTCTAAGAAAGTCAAACTAATACATAGCAATTGAAAGGCAGAAATTTTACTGATGACCAAAGAATAAAGAATAGATAAAATCTGCCAAAAAACAAATTTTTTTTTATATTTTATTTAAATGTGCATTTTAGATTTGGAGTTTGAAAAAAAAGTATAGATTTTTGGAATATTAGACATTAGATATATTCGTTAATAAATAAATGATATTATTAATCGATTTAGAATGTTTTTATATTCTTTTAATTTATTTAAATTTTTGGTTATTACTATTTTAAATTTTGTTTGGGGTAATGCAGGTATGACCCTGCTTTCTCCGTACCCGAGCCCGCCAGTTATATATATATATATAATATTATATATATATATATAATATGATATAATTTAGATATATATATATATATTATATATATATATATAATATATATATATAATTATATAGTAGTATATTAATTTATATATATATATTATAATATATATATATAGATATATTATAATATATATATATAATCCACACTACGTATATACACAACGACACATCAACTCACCACACACATCACGACTACACACCACCACACACTCACACAACCACCACCTCACACACCACACACCACACACACAACACTACTACACAACCTACACTACAACCTACACTACTCACTACTACCACACTCGACCACCACACACACTCACCACCACAACCACTACACTCACCACACACACACACACACACACACCACCTCTCCACACACACCAACCACACTTACCACACACCACACAACCATCAACCTACACACACAACACACACACACTCACCACTCACTACACACCACACTCACTACACACACACCCTCCACACTCACACAACCACATCACACACACACACACACTCTACCACACACACCCACTACAACACACTACCACACTACACACACACTACACTACACCACCTACACAACACACCACACAGTACACACACGACACACACAACCTACAGACACACACACCACACACACTACA
>CAVNZG010000974.1:0-136273 GCA_963693315.1 Diogma glabrata
ATTCCACACGTAATGGGAGGGTTCCGTACAAAAAATTTTAATTTTTTTTCGTAATAGCCAGAACAAAACTTTTCAAGTTTAAGTGGCCGGGGGCACGCCTTAGAGTTGAACGATTGATTTCAAATTTTACACATAATTTTTTCAATACCCATATTGACATGAAATGGGAAGGTGTCGCACAAAAATAAAAAATTTGTTTTAAGGTCCAGAACAAAATTTTCAACTTTAAGTGGCCAATGGCACCCCTTAGAGTTGACCGATGGATTTCTAATTTTAAACATAATATTTTTATGGGTATCGACATCAAATTGGAGGGTATCGTACAAAAAATTTAAATTTTTCTTTATGATGGCCACAACAAAACCCCTCAACTTTAAGGTGCCGGATTGATTTCAAATTTTACAAATAATATTTTTATGGGTATCGACACCAAATGGAAGGGTGTCGTACAAAAAATTTAAATTTTTCTTTGTAATAGCCACAACCAAACCTTTCAACTTTAAGTGGCCGGGGGAACCCCTTAGAGTTGACCGATGGATTTCAAATTTTACACATAGAATTTTTATGGGTACCGACACCAAATCGGAGGGTGTCGTACAAAAAAATTTAAATTTTTCTTTATAATGGCCACAACAAAACCCCTCAACTTCAAATGGCCGGGGGCACCCCTTAGAGTTGACCGATTGATTTCAAATTTTACGTATAATATTTTTATGGATATCGACACCAAATGGGAGGGTGTCGTACAAAAAATTTAAATTTTGCTTTTTAATGGCCACAACCAAACCTCTCCACTCAAAGTGGCCGGGAGCACCCCTTAGAGTTGAACGATTGATTTCAATTTTTACACATAATTTTTTTATGGGTATTGACACGAAATGAGAGGGTGTCGCGTTTTAAAAAAAAATTTTTTTTTAAGGGTCCAGAACAAAGTTTCTCAACTTTAAGTGGTCGGAGGCACGTCTTAGAATTGACCGATTGATATCAGATTTTGCAAATAATATTTTTATGGGTATTCACACGAAATGGGAGGGTGCCGTACAAAAAATAAAAGTTTTTGTTTTTAAGGGCCACCCTAATATACATATGTGTACTTTTGTGTACTTTCTGCATAGGATCTTGATGAAACTTTGGCAAATGACACAGGTTTACTTGAAAATGGAAGATCTGGATTCATTTCAAATTTCGAAAAAATGGCGGGGGGTCTTTCGAACACCTTTAAGTGAATAAATCTTGAATAACTTCTAATCCCGGACTATGATCTGATTGAAACTTACTATAAAGGGTTTTAGTACAGTGTCCAATATTTCTTCATACCAGCTTCCGATTTGTCACTTCCGGTTAAAAAGTTTTTTTCCAGTTGTTTATCCCTACTGTAGCCTACAATCAATTTCAAATAACATGAGAAAGATTTGATCAGCTTTTTGAGCACATTGGATAAAGGGTTGGGGGGGTCCACCATACAACAGGTGGTTTTTTCCACAATGTTTTTATATTTGTTGGGAGCATAAAACATACAAACACGTTCCTAATTTTTTTACTAATTGCACTCCCAAAATTTAAACTAGTTAAAATTTCACTACTTAATTCTAATAAAGAAAACGTGAATTCAAAAAAATAAATTCCACAATTTTTTTCTGATATTCACGAGATTGATCACAAAAGACATAAGAGAGTAACAAAGAGTTTTTATGTTTTTGCAACACAAACAATTGCATATAATTCTTTTTCATTAACTTGAACGGCACAAACATATGTAATATTTTCTTTGTTATTTTTATACGGCATTAACATGTAAATTTATTTTTTTGTGTTTTCTTTGTTTAAACAACACAAACATATAACATTTTTTTTCTTTTTTATTTTGTTTAACAATTTTTGTATTGACTTTTTTGTTTTATATAATTTAGACAAAATGAAACGACACGTCATGTGTTTAGTTAGTTTTTTTTTTAAATTTCACTAGCAGGACGGGAATACATTTAAAAAAAAATTTAACTAATTGCACTACTTTTAAAACATTCCTTTAATTAAAATTTTACTACTTAATTATAACTTACAATTAAGAAAAAAAAGCATGAATTCAAAATTCACCTTAAATTTTGAAATTCATGAGGAATGATTGACGCAAATACACAAGAGAATGCACGATTGGATATTCATGGCTTTTATATTAATTTAATATCGAAAATATTGCTACCAGTTTCGTAGTAGGGGAAATAATGTTAGTACATTTACCGTAAGAAACAAGAACACTGATTGGTACTTTGTAATACATAAAATGGCAAGACGATTTCACGAACTAACGGTGCATGCACAATGTATGAGGTTTTTCCTCATGAGATTTGAGCAACTTTTTATTATTATTTTTTAACAGAAATACAATGCTTGAAAATGTATGTAGCTCAATTCTCTATTAATCATGAGGAAAAAGTTACGAAATTTTTAACTTCTTCATTGAGGAAAAAGTATTTCAAAAATAAATTTTTTTTTTCTCAAAATAAATTTTCATACAAACTTGGATCTCATGAGTAAAAGTATTTTCATTGTGCATGCATTGTAAGTTATTTCCAACGCATTGGGGAGAAATATCAATGTATTAGAATGGATTAAACGTAAGTTTAATCGATTTTATGATGTTTACGTATTACAAAATAACAACTTACAACAGTATTACAGTGAAATTCAGATCCATAACGGAATGATAATTTGATAAAAAATACCCATAAAGGAAATCGAATGCATAACAAATTGTAGGATAATAATTTGTTCTATTGCGACGATTGGACAAACACGCACAGCTGTTTTGAGGTTTGAAAACTTCGTTGATCAAGTACGGTTAGTGTTTAGAGAATTCAAAGTTTTGGTAGTACGGTGAAAAAATCTCATGAGTAAAAGATTTTTCATCAAGTATCTACACAATATCAATCAACTACATATTTGAATATTTGTTTTCTTGTTGTAATCAGTGAATAACTTGTATGGTCAAACTACGTTAATTTAAATTATTTAAAAAAAAACTTTCTTTAATAAACAACAAATTGTGGCGTTAAAACCGAAAAAAAAATGCTGGTGAAAACGCAGTATGAACCAATACTAGGGGATTGCAAAGTGGAATATTATGATTAATGGTGTTGTTATAAAAAAACTATGTGTAACGGAAACTATATAGAACGATAAGCTAAAGATTAAGGATGAATGAGAAACTATTATAAACTACGTGTGGTAAGCAAAATTGTGAACTATGAGAAAACAGACATTATAAAAATCTGAAACCTTACTGCTCTACGGTTTCATGCTCCAGTCTACATAACAGCACAAGTAATTTTTGGTAACGTACGGTCCAAAAAGAACTTGAAAAGATGTAGGCTGGTCCTATGTTCTACCATCGATCTCCACTCGATCTACTATAACACCGAACTAATTCAACAACGGGTAACCATGAACAGGATTGAATCGAAATAGTATAATCGCACACGTAGCCGTTCAATCCAAGTGTAACAAAACGCTTATAAGGAAATATCGACCATATATATAGAACTGAATTGAATACGAAAACGATCAAAATTGTATCAGTTAACTACAAATATATATAAAAAAAATGCTTGAGAGGCAGAGAGAAAAATAGTATACTAATCTTTTGTGAGCGATGGATAAACAAAACTTTCCAGACCCGATTCCGGGCAGATCTGGGGGTTCCCGGACTCGAAAGTCACCAAAAAAAAAACCAAAATAAATTGAGAGGAACTCGAAAAGCGAGGTACCATCTAGCATACTCCATTCACTATGGTTCCAACTACGTCTACGCACCTATGTCTTACAGGCTCGAACCCTACACCTAAACTATTAAGAGTCTCATGCTTCTCCGACTACGTTAGCCGGGCCACACTGTTGTACGCATCCGACTAGGTGATTCTGAAGTTTGTTCAAATAGTTTCTACACGGTTGAAAATATTGGTATGAAATTGGTAAAAAATGGTAAATGGTAAATGGTAAAAAATTTATATAAATCCATAAAGAAATGGTATTAGTTAAATAAAGTTCGATGGTATAAAAGTTCATAAATTGCTTTATATAAATTGCATATATTTATGTATAAAGATAATTTATATAAGCATTGGTATAAATTAGATATCATAAGTTTATGAGTTTCGCATAATAACAATTGGCATAAATTATATACCATGAGTTTATTGGTTTGGTATAATAAAAATTGGTATAAATTACATATCATCAGCTTATTAGTTCGGTATATAATAATATATTTAATTTATACCTACACGTATAAACTCTTTTAATAAATATAAACTATTAATTTTATACCTACCATTATGAAAGTTCTAAACCAAACGGTATAAAAATATATGCCAATTTTTGTTATATTAATTAAAATACATGTTTTTGTTTTACATTTTTATTTTCATTGATGCTTTCGTATCCCCAGTCGCCAGTATATATGGAGCTCTAGCAGCAGATTCTTCTAAATACTCGTCATTAGTGAGCCCGAACTGTAAAAGTAAGAAGAAATACCGATCAAGAAATATTTGGAGCAATGCTAATTTTATTTCAAATTTTTTTTGTATACAAACCTTTTTAAATTGTATGACACGATCTACGCTTTGCTAATCCGTTAGACGGCTTAATTTCTTGCGGCCATTCGGCGAGGAACCAAGTACTCTCAATAAGTTTATGATTGATAAAATCAATGTTTCGCATTCTAAACGAAAAATTATGTTAAATTTTGATATGATGACATGATAAACATTTTTTTTAAAATACCGTTTTCTCTATCAGGCTCTGTATATAGCAAATGTTTTCCTTCATTTTTTACAACTGAAAAACTTTCCGTTGATATGACTCCCAAATGAGTCAGATCCTTCAGCGCAGCTTGTGAGTGATCCAAAGAAAAATCAAAGGAAATCTACAAATTCAAACAGTAAACAATTTGTAATTTGACACATTAATAGATTATACCAGTTCAGGGCAAAGAAAAAGTATGGGCAATTTGTAAACGGGCTCATCAAATCTTTTGAAAGCTCTCGTCGATATTGCAATGTAACAAATAATATATTTTTCGCAGTTTCACTTTGTTCAGGAAAAGTAACATCTTGCAATTGGCGGATTTCTTTTATGGTTGAGAAATCCAAACTTTCATCGCTATTGGATTCAATTTCGTTCGGAGACTGCAGTAGATTTTGCAGTTTTTTGCGTTTGACGCGATTATTTTTTAGATTTGTTTGGAGAAATCCATTACTATTTTTATTACCAAGAAGGCTCTGTAATTTACAAAAGTTAAAAAAAAACAGTAGCTAAAATTAATTGTAACTTACAATTTCGTCATCGTCCCCAGCCTTCAGACATCCAAATAATTCAATACAGGCTTGAGCTCCCAGAGTTTGCTCCTGAGCTGTTGGCTTTCACCATAGGTTTCCTGGAGGTGGGATGCCAAGAATGAAACTACTTTTCCGCGCGGCTTTTTGAAGGATGCCTGTTTGTCTGTAGTTTTCGACTGTTTTTAAGCCACAATTTTGTTTTCAAATGAACGCTTTGAAACTCTGTTAATTCAGAACGGAGTCTAAAATATGAAATATATTTTTAATTAAATTTTAAAAATTACCTCTGAAGTAATGAGTATTTAAGGACCTGTTGCTGCGTATGTCCTTTTCAACAATAAAGAAGAATTAATTTGCGGAGTTTGGCTTTGCCTTTGTGTTTGAGAAAATGAGTCAATACTATTGCTTTGGGTTATTATGTCTGTGCCAATGTCCAAATTTAGAATGGTTTTTGTTTTTATATTTAGACAAAAATCGGGGTGTAAATGAAACTGGTTCACATACAACAAGAATATATCCTCCGGTATGGAGGCGTCATTATCATTTATTCATTACTATTTTTGTGAATAAAAATATGTAGTAACAATAGATTTTATCAGGTCAGGTTATTTAATGAATATTTCAGAACTATCGGATGGCACGGCACGATAGTTTTCATTCGATTATTCCCAACACTAATAAGAATTTCTTTGATATTTTTTGTATTAAATTTTTAGATATTATGATGTGTGAATTCATAGGATGAGAGAATATTTCGTCAACATCTAAGTCAACATTCTAATCAACATCCTAAGTCACGAGTGTAAAGTCATTATTGATTGTTGCCAATCAATGCGAAACTTAATATCTGACGTAAAGTCAATATGTTGTTATATTTTTGGTTAGGAAATATAGACAACATTAGGGGAATCTTTAATTTCGGATTGGTTTTTTGTGAACAATTAAGCTTAAGTACATATTGGAAATCACTTGAATTTTGCAATTCGAAATAACTTTTCATTTTCTCTAAAATTCCTTTAGAAAAAATTTTGTTGTGTTTCGTGTTAGGATTCGAACTACATTCATCAGAGACACATTGTTCAAATCCCATGTGTCTTACACAACTTTGCCAAAGCGGCGATGACGAAACATATTTTAATTTTGATGTTCAGATAATTTCTAAATTGAAACTTCATCATTTTTCGTATTTACTTAAGTTGAATTTTTCATCTATGATTACATATTGAAAATTGTATTTCTTTGATATTTTTTGTATTAAATTTCTAGATATTACGATGTGTGAATTCATAGGATGAGAGAATATTTCGTCAACATCTAAGTCAACATTCTAATCAACATCCTAAGTCACGAGTGTAAAGTCATTATTGATTGTTGCCAATCAATGCGAAACTTAATATCTGACGTAAAGTCAATATGTTGTTATATTTTTGGTTAGGAAATATAGACAACATTAGGGGAATCTTTAATTTCGGATTGGTTTTTTGTGAACAATTAAGCTTAAGTACATATTGGAAATCACTTGAATTTTGCAATTCGAAATAACTTTTCATTTTCTCTAAAATTCCTTTAGAAAAAATTTTGTTGTGTTTCGTGTTAGGATTCGAACTACATTCATCAGAGACACATTGTTCAAATCCCATGTGTCTTACACAACTTAGCCAAAGCGGCGATGACGAAACATATTTTAATTTTGATGTTCAGATAATTTCTAAATTGAAACTTCATCATTTTTCGTATTTACTTAAGTTGAATTTTTCATCTATGATTACATATTGAAAATTGTATTTCTTTGATATTTTTTGTATTAAATTTCTAGATATTACGATGTGTGAATTCATAGGATGAGAGAATATTTCGTCAACATCTAAGTCAACATTCTAATCAACATCCTAAGTCACGAGTGTAAAGTCATTATTGATTGTTGCCAATCAATGCGAAACTTAATATCTGACGTAAAGTCAATATGTTGTTATATTTTTGGTTAGGAAATATAGACAACATTAGGGGAATCTTTAATTTCGGATTGGTTTTTTGTGAACAATTAAGCTTAAGTACATATTGGAAATCACTTGAATTTTGCAATTCGAAATAACTTTTCATTTTCTCTAAAATTCCTTTAGAAAAAATTTTGTTGTGTTTCGTGTTAGGATTCGAACTACATTCATCAGAGACACATTGTTCAAATCCCATGTGTCTTACACAACTTTGCCAAAGCGGCGATGACGAAACATATTTTAATTTTGATGTTCAGATAATTTCTAAATTGAAACTTCATCATTTTTCGTATTTACTTAAGTTGAATTTTTCATCTATGATTACATATTGAAAATTGTATTTCTTTGATATTTTTTGTATTAAATTTCTAGATATTACGATGTGTGAATTCATAGGATGAGAGAATATTTCGTCAACATCTAAGTCAACATTCTAATCAACATCCTAAGTCACGAGTGTAAAGTCATTATTGATTGTTGCCAATCAATGCGAAACTTAATATCTGACGTAAAGTCAATATGTTGTTATATTTTTGGTTAGGAAATATAGACAACATTAGGGGACTTTAATTTCGGATTGGTTTTTTGTGAACAATTAAGCTTAAGTACATATTGGAAATCACTTGAATTTTGCAATTCGAAATAACTTTTCATTTTCTCTAAAATTCCTTTAGAAAAAATTTTGTTGTGTTTCGTGTTAGGATTCGAACTACATTCATCAGAGACACATTGTTCAAATCCCATGTGTCTTACACAACTTAGCCCAAGCGGCGATGACGAAACATATTTTAATTTTGATGTTCAGATAATTTCTAAATTGAAACTTCATCATTTTTCGTATTTACTTAAGTTGAATTTTTCATCTATGATTACATATTGAAAATTGTATTTCTTTGATATTTTTTGTATTAAATTTCTAGATATTACGATGTGTGAATTCATAGGATGAGAGAATATTTCGTCAACATCTAAGTCAACATTCTAATCAACATCCTAAGTCACGAGTGTAAAGTCATTATTGATTGTTGCCAATCAATGCGAAACTTAATATCTGACGTAAAGTCAATATGTTGTTATATTTTTGGTTAGGAAATATAGACAACATTAGGGGAATCTTTAATTTCGGATTGGTTTTTTGTGAACAATTAAGCTTAAGTACATATTGGAAATCACTTGAATTTTGCAATTCGAAATAACTTTTCATTTTCTCTAAAATTCCTTTAGAAAAAATTTTGTTGTGTTTCGTGTTAGGATTCGAACTACATTCATCAGAGACACATTGTTCAAATCCCATGTGTCTTACACAACTTAGCCAAAGCGGCGATGACGAAACATATTTTAATTTTGATGTTCAGATAATTTCTAAATTGAAACTTCATCATTTTTCGTATTTACTTAAGTTGAATTTTTCATCTATGATTACATATTGAAAATTGTATTTCTTTGATATTTTTTGTATTAAATTTCTAGATATTACGATGTGTGAATTCATAGGATGAGAGAATATTTCGTCAACATCTAAGTCAACATTCTAATCAACATCCTAAGTCACGAGTGTAAAGTCATTATTGATTGTTGCCAATCAATGCGAAACTTAATATCTGACGTAAAGTCAATATGTTGTTATATTTTTGGTTAGGAAATATAGACAACATTAGGGGAATCTTTAATTTCGGATTGGTTTTTTGTGAACAATTAAGCTTAAGTACATATTGGAAATCACTTGAATTTTGCAATTCGAAATAACTTTTCATTTTCTCTAAAATTCCTTTAGAAAAAATTTTGTTGTGTTTCGTGTTAGGATTCGAACTACATTCATCAGAGACACATTGTTCAAATCCCATGTGTCTTACACAACTTAGCCAAAGCGGCGATGACGAAACATATTTTAATTTTGATGTTCAGATAATTTCTAAATTGAAACTTCATCATTTTTCGTATTTACTTAAGTTGAATTTTTCATCTATGATTACATATTGAAAATTGTATTTCTTTGATATTTTTTGTATTAAATTTCTAGATATTACGATGTGTGAATTCATAGGATGAGAGAATATTTCGTCAACATCTAAGTCAACATTCTAATCAACATCCTAAGTCACGAGTGTAAAGTCATTATTGATTGTTGCCAATCAATGCGAAACTTAATATCTGACGTAAAGTCAATATGTTGTTATATTTTTGGTTAGGAAATATAGACAACATTAGGGGAATCTTTAATTTCGGATTGGTTTTTTGTGAACAATTAAGCTTAAGTACATATTGGAAATCACTTGAATTTTGCAATTCGAAATAACTTTTCATTTTCTCTAAAATTCCTTTAGAAAAAATTTTGTTGTGTTTCGTGTTAGGATTCGAACTACATTCATCAGAGACACATTGTTCAAATCCCATGTGTCTTACACAACTTAGCCAAAGCGGCGATGACGAAACATATTTTAATTTTGATGTTCAGATAATTTCTAAATTGAAACTTCATCATTTTTCGTATTTACTTAAGTTGAATTTTTCATCTATGATTACATATTGAAAATTGTATTTCTTTGATATTTTTTGTATTAAATTTCTAGATATTACGATGTGTGAATTCATAGGATGAGAGAATATTTCGTCAACATCTAAGTCAACATTCTAATCAACATCCTAAGTCACGAGTGTAAAGTCATTATTGATTGTTGCCAATCAATGCGAAACTTAATATCTGACGTAAAGTCAATATGTTGTTATATTTTTGGTTAGGAAATATAGACAACATTAGGGGAATCTTTAATTTCGGATTGGTTTTTTGTGAACAATTAAGCTTAAGTACATATTGGAAATCACTTGAATTTTGCAATTCGAAATAACTTTTCATTTTCTCTAAAATTCCTTTAGAAAAAATTTTGTTGTGTTTCGTGTTAGGATTCGAACTACATTCATCAGAGACACATTGTTCAAATCCCATGTGTCTTACACAACTTAGCCAAAGCGGCGATGACGAAACATATTTTAATTTTGATGTTCAGATAATTTCTAAATTGAAACTTCATCATTTTTCGTATTTACTTAAGTTGAATTTTTCATCTATGATTACATATTGAAAATTGTATTTCTTTGATATTTTTTGTATTAAATTTCTAGATATTACGATGTGTGAATTCATAGGATGAGAGAATATTTCGTCAACATCTAAGTCAACATTCTAATCAACATCCTAAGTCACGAGTGTAAAGTCATTATTGGTTGTTGCCAATCAATGCGAAACTTAATATCTGACGTAAAGTCAATATGTTGTTATATTTTTGGTTAGGAAACATAGACAACATTAGGGGAATCTTTAATTTCGGATTGGTTTTTTGTGAACAATTAAGCTTAAGTACATATTGGAAATCACTTGAATTTTGCAATTCGAAATAACTTTTCATTTTCTCTAAAATTCCTTTAGAAAAAATTTTGTTGTGTTTCGTGTTAGGATTCGAACTACATTCATCAGAGACACATTGTTCAAATCCCATGTGTCTTACACAACTTAGCCAAAGCGGCGATGACGAAACATATTTTAATTTTGATGTTCAGATAATTTCTAAATTGAAACTTCATCATTTTTCGTATTTACTTAAGTTGAATTTTTCATCTATGATTACATATTGAAAATTGTATTTCTTTGATATTTTTTGTATTAAATTTCTAGATATTACGATGTGTGAATTCATAGGATGAGAGAATATTTCGTCAACATCTAAGTCAACATTCTAATCAACATCCTAAGTCACGAGTGTAAAGTCATTATTGATTGTTGCCAATCAATGCGAAACTTAATATCTGACGTAAAGTCAATATGTTGTTATATTTTTGGTTAGGAAATATACTAATAAGAATATTGTGTAAATATCGCAGGTTTTCAACGTAGTACTGCCCTATTCTTGACGATATGGGTGTTTCGGGGTACCATAGTGTAATATTTGGTGTGGGGTGAATCCTAAGAGACATACACATAGGAAAACAAACATGCGAATGACGATTTGATCCAAATGGAAATAAAATTTTTGAGAAACTAACTTTTAGCTAATCGCAAGTAGTTTCATTCATTAATCACTCAAGAAAAAAATCTTCGTACGTGTTTTCTCTTTAACATTCCCGCCATACTCTTCGCCGATTATTATACTCACGTAACCTGAAACATGTAAGAAAAAACAACCCATCTAAGAATGGATCAAGTACATGTTTACTTTAAAATTAAACCGAATCACATATCGTCGGCTACAGAGTATTTAAGTGTAACTACAATTTAGAAAAAAAAAAGAAGCTCACAAAACGATTTATTGCGACTCTATGCTCGGTTGCTTGAACATTTACTAAATGAGACTTAGCTAAATCGTCAATAAGAAATATCTCCCAAACCTTTTTCACGCCGTTTTTTGACAAAAACAAACAAACATTTAACTGAATAACAAGATAAGAAAACTTAATTGAATCAATAAGCCTTATTTAAAGGTCCAATTGCTATCAAAATACGCAAAACTAGTTAAATGGAGAATGAAAAAAGTTAGATTTAAATATTCAAGCAACCGGGCATAAACAAGCTTTTAAAAAAAAGTTACTATCAATAGTTAAAAAAAATTGTTTTTTTTATTTATTGATAAACAAATTTTATGTTTAGTATTAGCTCCGAAAAATGATTACTTTTAGAACTGTTTAGAGTCCGCAAAATTGTATTTTAGCGGCCTAGTACTTAAAGTCGTTATGACAACACTTTAGCGAATTCAAAATTGGTTTTCATTTTATATTATAACTATTTTCAAATTGCTTTGATAAGTTTTGTTCAAAAATCAAATTTTTAGGTACGCAAGAATACAAATTAAGCAATAAGTTAGAAAAAAAAATCCTAAGAGCTAATACTAAAAAACGTTGTATGCAACACGTACGCAAATGGCTTTAGCAGACTCATCTTCATATTACGGACTCGGCTAGCGCCTCGTCCGGAAACATTACGATTCGTCCGCTAAAACCATATTTTGCGTACTTGTTACATAAACTACTATTTCAAGCTTGTTTAGAAGCGCAATAAATCGTTTTGTGAGCTTTTTTTTCTAAAATGTAGATACACGTAAATGCTTTGTAGCCGACGATATTGTTTGAAATTACGATATGGACTATTTTATTCCACTTATATAAAAAACTCTTACCTGCATATAGAAAATCGAAATAATCCAAATCCGCAGTGCTGGCTGTATTACCGAATTTATTTACTTGTACTACGCGTGCATTTATGCCGTGCAAGAATCTAACGAAAATTCCGCTTTTTATTTTCAACATGACTGCACAAATCTCTCTTCAGAAATGAAATTTTATTCAATTTCTATACGAAACACATTTAACGCAATAAAAATAGCGGAAATTTTTGCCATCTTATACTAATTTGGTATAGAAATGGTTATTATATTTATAAATCTCCAAACTTTATAAGATTAGAAAATAAATTCAATACCAAGCATATATAAACGCTGCGCGACAAATTGTAACTAACTGAATTTTTATCCCATTTAATATTATTTGGTATAGAATTGGGAACTTGAACATATTACACTAGTTGGATATAAAAATGGTAAAGGTTCAATTTATAAATCTTCATACTTTATAAGATTAGAAAATAAATTGTATACCAAACATTGATAAATGCGGCGCGGCACTTTGAAATAACAGTGCTTTTGCCTGAGTTTATATTATTTGGTGTAAAATTGGGAAGTTCAACTTATAAATTCTCTGAATACTTTGCACTTTATAAAATTCAATACTATTTTTCGCATACATATACTTTATAAACAGAACGTTTTTAAAAAGTATCAATTTTAGACTAAAATTTTCAACAGTGTAAGTAACCAATTGAACCAAATTCAACACATTCAATCTCTGAATTTACAATTGCAACTATTCAGGAAAGAAATTCTGAAATTGACCCTAAGCAAGACATGAACTCCAAGGTTGGTATACACTCGCTGAACTGTTATTTCGAAACGAAACCACCCTCACACTTTAAGGCTATTGATATCGTTAACTAGCGATGAATGTGAAACATAATCTTAAACGAAATATACTATCATACCGGCAAACAAAAAAAAATTTTTACCGATGTTAGGCTCGAATGTCCTTAGAATGGTAAACACCTATATGTTTGGAAACCAGGTCTTCCAGTTCGTAGGCCGCTGAACCTACCAACCTTCAAACGTTGGCTTCGCAAACTTTTGGGAGAGCGATACAGATAATTTTCGGCCGTTTATCTTCATCGCTCAAAATAATATTACGACAGAACACAATATTTTGTTTTTGCTAAACCCCCAGGAAACGAAGCTGGTGGATTGTGGGCCCTTGCAATACACTCGTCAGCGTATTCCTCGGGTAACCACAATCTCCATACCACACCCCTTGGAAGAATCTCAATATCTAAACCAAGCCAGTATTTTACCTGGCCTGAAATTAAGTTATCTACGAATACAAGGCTAGACAATGTCGGGGCCCTTTTATCAGCAATAGGACTATCAATCATTTCCCTAGGTCCAATCTCAGGTGATTCAGTATACTTGGGACCGACAAGATTTATGGTTGTCTGTTATTTTAGAATTTGGGTGAATCCGACAACTCATTCGATTCATTTCTAATCTCAACAAAAAAAAATATTTTCAACCCATTTCAACCCCCGTAAATAAATCAGTGATGTCTTTGAGAACCTCCAGATTTAGATATTAGATGTATATGTTCTGTCTCATTTCCGCAAGTAACTAGAGCGGTGGTTATTTAAAATTCGAAATTTGGATTCCCAAAAAAAAATTTTTATTGATAATTTCAGATGTTCAGGCTCAGGGGTGCCACTCATCGTTAATCAGTAATTTACAATAACGTTCGGCACGAGATTGAGAATTAGGAAACATTGAACATTGTGTAAACGAAACCAATCGAAATGTATTTTTCTATTTCCACAATCTACAATTACATACAACTACATACCTTTCATTAAGTTTATTTTTCGGCTATGGAATCTCGTTATTAAGTGGTTTGATTCCATATAAAATTGGAATTTCACGTTATGGTGCGACATTGATTGGGTTCGGCATATAATTCCGTAAAATTGTTCGAAATTTTTCATTTAAAGTCACACTGGCCGCCAGTATTGGTTCACGATTACGCAAATACCGAGTAATTTGTTCGCTCGACACTAGATATGAGGTTTGAAGGAGCCAATTGACTTCATCGAATACAAAAACGTTTATGTTATTAGTATTTAAAATTTCATTTTCAATAGTTTGAAGTATTCGACCCTATATACCAACCAAACCGATACGTCAATCCTACCCGGGGTTGACAATATAATTACTCAAACCACAAACAGCTGCGCAACACTTGACCAATCAAGAGCAAAAATGTGGAGGGTGAAGAGAAAATCGTTATACTAACTATTGCTGACGGTAGAATGTGCAAACAAAGATTATGAATCTTGACTAGGTTATAGAAAAATTCGTTAAGCTAACTATTGTTGATGGTGAACTACACAATAAAAATTATTGTTCGTGATCAAGTTATATAAAAAAAAACTCGTTATACTGACCATTGATGACGGTGAAATAATACGAAAAATTAATTAAACAAAAAAGGTTGTATTTCTGGTTGATTTATAGAGACAACTGTTAGACTGGCTATTACAACAGATCAGTTTGGTATTGGACCAAACAATCGCAAAGGTTGAGATACGAAAGAAAATAAGTATGCTAAGGCTATTGTAGACGGAAGTATTAATAAACTGTTCAGAATCAATTACGGGCGAGACTGGGTTCCCGGGATCACCAAAAATAAGTGGTGTGCAATTACCGTTGAGGTATTAATAAAAAAAAATAATAGTCAGTATTACGCCACTGGTAAGGCAAGGAGAAAATTACTTGATATCAAAAAAAATTATTCTATCATGCAGGAAAAGAAAATTTGATATACTTAAAAACTATCATGCATTAAATTTTAATACTTATAACTAAGTGGTGACCGTTGTCATCTATCCGGATTTCAATTTTTATGTTTCCTTTTAATTATGGATTGAGATTTTGTTTTCCCCTTGTTTATTCTTAGATAATTTTTCCCTTTTATTCGTATTTATAGTTTATCCTTTTTGTTGTTTGTTTTCTTGAATTTTTGTATTACTTATTTTGTTTTGTATTAATTAATTTTGTCAGACCCCCTATGATTAATATTTGTTTTATTGTTCGTTGGTCCTTTTGATTTTCATTGTATTTATTTAAAATTTTGCTTCGTGCTGGTACCTAAAATATATTGAAAATAATTACTATCTAATATTATCAGCTGTTTAATTTTAATTATTTATTATTTATTCATTTATTATATATTTATTAATTATTATTACTATTACCGGTCAGAGGACGGACGGACAGACCAACTCTGGGGTGTTCATCACTTTCAGGGGTTGAAAGCGGTGATCGCCGTTCTTTCTTAAGATTTTTTTGTTGTTTTTTTTTCCTGTTAAGGGTTTATAATCGGGACCAAAGAAAATTGAAATTAAACTACTTTAAGGGATGGGAAAGGAAAAAGAACAGGGAGCAAGATAGGATGTATAGGGATGGGAAAAGGTATGGTGGGAAAGGAATAAGGTGGGGTATGTGCTGATGGTGTCTCACCCAGTGGACGAGTGCTGATGGGATGGTCAGAAGATAAATCCTCTGAACCACCATTCAATCAATCAACACTCGCCAACTGCGATCCACGCCACCAACACATACGGAAAGGTGCTGTAGCAAAGGAGAACTAGTTGCTCATCAGCATGAAGGCCAAGCGAAATCTTCTCTCGACAGCTGGCCAAGCTGTCTTAGAAGAACTTCCTCGGTATCATCCGATGACAACCAGCACACCTAAGCCACAGGGAGCTAACATTGCCGGGAGGGGTCTCTAACGTTTAGACAATGGTTAGCCGAATGAGCCACCTGATGCCACAGCGAACCCAGAGCATAACCAGATGACCAGGCTGGATGTGATAGGTGTATACACCAATTCACAAATATCTAAGCTTGGCACCTGGTTACCTCTGGCATTCCCCGTGCCAACAAGCAACCCATCCGTTACTAGGGTACGTGGGATTGTAACCCCCATTGAGAATAATTCCGAAGAATTATTCCCACCCTTGCGTTACAGAAAATACAAAAGGAGCTACAGCTGGAGGCGTGGGGACGCAAAACCCCATCGAAGTCAATCTGAGGGATCTCAGACTAACTCCGCTCCTGCGCATATGAAGCAGGGAGTTGCTTCCCGTCGCCAGAGCCTCTAGCTATTGAGTTGTGGAAATGAAAATTAAATTTAAGCAGAAAAATTAAAAAAAAAATTTCCCAATTTTTGTAATGTGAAGGGACTCCTCCAGAGACCTACATTGCTGTAGAAACCCTTAGAGCAGCCCCACGTTGGGCGCCAATTTGTAATGAAGAGCTTTCTCATTGACGAACCTAAGAGAATGGCATTACAGGATGCGTACCTAGAGTGATTGTTACGCCTTACGACTAAAGCTCAGTCCTCGTGGATTTGATAGATGGTTACCTGCTGCTTCAACACAAATGCAGAAATGTACGCAATTTACGAAAAGTTACAGAAATGGAAAAAAATTACAAGTGGAAAATGGAGACTCTGGCGACCCCGTTTGCGAAAGACCTACGATCAGCGCGTCCAACCCACAATCACTCTCAGACGCCCACACACTCACACTTCACACATGTCAACATTCACCCACCCATTCAGACGGCGAAGCAAGACACTTAAGTTCCAAGACCCGCAGCCCGCATCGCAAGTGGTAGTAATCCAGATTGAGTTGTACTGCTGTCACATGAGCACCATGATACAGCCCATACACCACTGCCATTGCTGGTACACCGCGAATCAGGTCCTGGAGCACTGGAAAACGTCACACGCTATATGGAAAGTCCTGATCGATTATTTCCCTTTTTCTCTATTAACAACATTTAAATAAATTTATAAAATCATAAATAATTCCAAAACAAAATTATTCACAACCCAAAAAAAAATGTAAGTTTATTTGTAAGTGGAACAAACATGTCCACACCAGTTTATTTCAATACCTGTAGTTTACAGCTAGTTAATGAATCATAGAATTAATAAACTTAAAACAGGACCAGAATTTGTTTCTTTATTTATTTTGTTTTTAATTCTGTTTTTGTATTACAGGATATTTGAGAATGATTATTTTGAAACTATATAACCTTATTAATTCAGGTAATATAATAAAAAAAAAAAGGTATTTGGTATGTCAAGTTAAGACTTGACAAATAATCGAGGTAAGCCTCGGAGCAACAATATTTAGATTAGACTCATCTCCAACTCAGACCAAATGTGTCTCGCCACACACACACACCGCCAGTTCGCGCACACGCGCAGCGACTAACACGCCCCCATTCAATGACTGATACGCCCTTTCACACACATTCACACTTCTACGTTAAACAAAACAAAAAAAATAAATAATACAAGTTCACTCACCCATGATTAAATCCGCCCTAAGTCCAAGTATCACGGCCTTAGCCCTCCATCAGCAGTCCATACTCCAACAGGTAAAATACCAGGAAAATTGTATACCCAGGTTGAATTGAAAAATGTTGAGTTGCAATAATATTCGGTCGTAACAGCAAATACTTGATATCAACGTTGCGTAGAAATATGTCTTTAACAGCAAAAATTTAATATCAAGGTGGCGTTGAAATATGTATAATTCACAGTAGCATCAGTGAAAATTAGGTATCGATGTTGCGTTGAAATAGGTATAATACACAACAATAATATTTAATATATCTGATACAATATTAAGGAAGGTTGCGCTACTATAAGCTAGCGATTGTTGATAGCAATAACATAAATTTTGATGACAGTGGCATATAACCAGGCAATTGTTGTTAATAATACTATGAATTTCGATGAACGTTGCGTACATACAAGCAATTATTGATGATAATAACATAAATTTTGATGACAGTGGCGTATAACCAGGCAATTGTTGATAATAATACTATGAATTTCGATGAACGTTGCGTACAGACAAGCAATTATTGATGATAATAACATAAATTTTGATGACAGTGGCGTATAGCTAGGCAATTGTTGATAATAATACTATGAATTTCGATGAACGTTGCGTACAGACAAGCAATTATTGATTGAATCTTGCATAAGCAGACCCTAAACTATATACAATCGCTGATCAGATGTATGCAAATTAAAAGACTGATTGATTTATATTTGTTGAAGCACCCATAAGGAGATTAGTTGTAGGTAATTGTTAAATGTATGCGTGTGTGAATCTAGCGGCCTTAACGGCGGATCTGTATGTGACTACTGAGGGAGTCACGCTTAATTTAAATCCACGTAGATAGATGTTGCGGTAGTAGGAGGTAGATAAATTGCTGAACTTCGAGGATGAACTTAATACGTAAACACCGGTAGATCCACGCCGATGCGAAACAAATGTTGAATGCTGCTACCGCACGCAAATGTAAATCAATGGTCGAACCAGGGATAAACATCCAATCTGGCATGTATTTTTATAATCACGACTAGTATAAGGAAGCTAAAGGCCGAGCCATGTATAATAATTGAAGACGCCGGCCCTGGTATATCCAATGTTCAACTATCAATATAGCGTTCCTCGAAAACCAAAATAAACCATGGAAGTGTCTGATTAATTTACACCATATATTTAATTTTCCTTTCTTTTGATTATTATTTTCATTCTGTTTTTTTTTTAAATAGTAACAGAACAAACCGTAGTTACTTAATTAATTATTTAAATAGCTTACATAAAAGCAGAGTTAATCTCTTATTGATTAATTAATAACTTAAACAAATACAAACAGAGTTGATCACTAAATGATTAATTAATAACTTAAACGAATACAAACAGAGTTAATTACCTAATTAGAAATTTAACACTTTCCACTTAACTAGTAAGCCAGAAAAATGTATCTACTGTTCACAAATTGTAATTAATAAAAAAAAAATGAGTTCGTACGACCTTGCTAACATGGTGGATGACTGTACATCATCATTCTAATCTTTTCCCGTCATATTCACTTGATATAACCGTTAATTTTATTAATATTATCTTTCGCGGAAGCCCAATGAAGAAAACAAATCAATTGGTCCACTATTCATATAGAGGCAGTAAACTATAAAATTAATAAGGAAATAACGATGTATTTACCATGCAGCCCCTCTGATATCCCGAGAATGGGCGTGATTTTGTCTCATCGCAACTGCTTGAAGGTCGTCCTTGGTAGATTTTTGGTATTTTACTCCGTTACTCTAAATCTAACAACCACGGAATCGCATTTGGTAAGTTAATTCATGCAAACAAAATAGAATACGGCACGAAAATATTTGCTAACTCATTCTTTTAGATTTCTTTTTTTTTTAACCACAATACATATTAAAACTTCACAAGATTAATTTATAATTTTTTCTTATAATTTGAACGGAAACATACGAACACATAATATTTTTTTTAATTTCTGTGGAATTCTCAATTATAATCCCACACGATAAATTACACTTTCCCTTTTTTCTTGTGATTTTTGTTTGGTAATATTTTTTGAAAAAATGGAGGTTTGTTATTAACCCCGAATAAAATGACAAAATGTCAAACTACCAACAAGAATCTAATCAGAGAGAATGAAATATATTAGACTAAGAGACTGAAAATTTCTACAGTCATTCCTTATATAGCAAATTTCTTTTTCGAAAAAGTGTTTTTGATGCAAGGCAATTAATTTACACTATGTAAATAAATGTTAGGTCCTTTTTTTCGTTAAAACAAAACCGTTTGTTACTTTGTAATACCCAACAAAGCAAAATAATTTTACGGAATAAATTATCTCCAACACACTAATAAGAAATATCAATGAATTAGAATGGATTAAACGTAAGCTTAATCGATTTTATGATGTTTACATATTACAAAATAACAACTTACAACAGCATTACCGTGAAATTCAGATCTATAACGGAAAGATAATTTGATGAAAATACCCGTAAAGGAATTCGAATGCATAACGAACTGTAGGATAATAATTTCTCTATTGCGACGATTGGACAAATACGCACAGCTGTTTGAGGTTTGAAAACTTCGTGGATCAAGTACGGTTAGTGTTTAGAGAATTCAAAGTTTTGCAGTATTGTAAAGTAAGGCGGGTGAAAACGCAGTATGATTCAATAATAGGGAATTATAAAAGAATTATTATTGTTAAGTATTTTATGCCAAGAACAACTTTATGTACGAAAACTAAATGAAAATATGACTATAGGTTGTGGATGGATGGAAAACTATTATGAGCTACGTATGTTAATCTAAATGATGACTTATGAGAAAACAGACATTGTAGAAATCGGAAACTTTACCACTCTACATTATCAGGCTCCAGTCTACATTACAATAGTGAACAAAATGGTGTGGGGTCCCTGGAGCACCTGTTTTTTTGAAAGCTCTATAACATCTGTACCTGATAATCAAATTGGATGACACTTTGCACATAAGCATTTAGTTTTCACAACAGTTCTGCATCCCAACTCCCAGTTTTTCACTTCCGGTAAAAAAATTTTTTTTATTTTCCATTTTTTCAGTGTCTTTATGCATACCACAGCCTACAATAACGAAGTGATTATGATGTAACTTATGGAAAAGGTTTCAATTTGTGTGAGAAGATAATTATCATCTTTTGGGACACATTGATCAAAGTGGCGGGGGGTGTACCATACAAATGCTGACTTTTCACACTTTGTTTTTAAAGTTTATTGGGAGCATACAGACTTCATTCATTAATTTATTTTAATGACAATTAGAAAAACGATGGAAACTTTAATAACAAAGAACTGATTAGTTTTTGGACAATATCGAAGTAAGTGGCGGGGGGCCTTCCGAACACCTGTTTACTGTGTCACCATTTTTTCAAAGTTAGTTGGGAGCACACAGCATTCGTTCGTTAACGAATTTTGATGAAACTTTGGAAAAAGATGCAACTATGTATGGCAAAGAACTGATTAGTTTTTGAGCGATAGTGAACAAAGTAGTGGGGGCTGTCCCATACACCTGTTTTTTTGAAAGCTCAATAACATCTGTACCTGATTATCGAATTAGATGAAACTTGATACATAACCATCTAGTACGGTTCACAACAGTTCTGCATCCCAACTTCCTGTTTGCCACTTCCGGTTAAATTTTTTTTTTGCTTTTTCTCGTACAACAGAATTTATGTTTGATGGGATACTACTGCTTTCTTTAATATTTTTATAATTAGAACTACGCGAAATATATAACATTGGTTAGCTTTTAATTAAAGTATTTGATGGGTATTAGCTCATTATATATCCAGAACACTATGTTTCCAGAGCTGTGGTGAAGTCAGCCTATGCATCAGCGTCGCAATATTTTTTTAAATTAAATTTTCAGGGGTTGTAGTTTACGATTAATATTTAATGAATTTTATTTTGATTTATTATATTTACCTTGCTTTATCGTTACAATCTTGTTATAATTTGAAAATTGTCATATATAATATCACGAGTCGTCAAATAATAGTCGATTATTTTTCATAATCATTATTACGAATGTCATTTGTGGTCCCGAGTGTGGTTCCCGAGTGCGCGTAACGCACGAGGGAAATTTCTAACCTCAAATGGCATGAGTGGTAATGTTGAAAAATAATCGACTAATAATTTGGTGATGAGTTGTATTTAGCAGACAATTTAACAAACAGAAATAGTAACATTATTTCATACAACATAATCCTTTGTTGTCAATTTTTCTTCTTACAAAATTAAATATTATTTTATCCTAGTAGGCGCATAAATGTTATAAATTTGTAATTTATTTTTGACAAATAAACATAAACATGAAATCATTTATGAATGAAAACGGACATTTTTATTATTTGCAAATTGCATTTTTACATAATTTTGTATTATTGAATAATTTGTAGAAAAAAAAGTTATTTAGAAACTAATAATTACCTTTTAAACAAAGTTGTAAATAAAAGAAAATAATCTCATTAAGAAAAAAAATTATCTCAATATCTCTAGTTTTAAACTAATATATTAAGTAGGTTCGAAAATAGTCACTATAATTCGCTGTTCCTTCCACCAGAGAAAAATAATCGATATAATTCGTTTTGATTTGTTAAAAAATAGTAAATGAAGCGTTTTTATTGGACCTTATCGAAACTATTTATTTAGTGAGTTGAATTGTCCATATTATTATTTGAAAAATTTTTTCTTCTTATTATTAAACAAAACAAATTAAATGATAAAAAAAAGTAGTGTGTGTACCAGAGTACACAGGTAAGAAGTGAAACTTCTTTATGACATATCATTTTTCTACTATTTAGAACTTCACAGAAATTGGGTAGATAAGGCTTAGGAAAAAAAAGCCGATTATTGATAACCAATTGTTTGGTGAGTATTGTATCTTCGTATATATCTCTGATACACTCCAATTCTACATGACCACCGTGACCACATTACAACTATGACCACCGTGACCACATTACAACTATGACCACCATGACCACCATGAACACCATGACCACCATGACCACCGTGACCACCATGACCACCGTGACCGCCATGACCAACATGACCATCATGACCACCGTGAACACCATGATCATTATAACCACCGTGACCACCATGACCACCATGACCACCGTGACCACCATAACCACCATGACCACTATGACCACCATGACCAACATGACCACCATGACCACCATAACCACCGTGACCACCGTGACCACCATAGTCACCATGACCACTATGACCACCATGACCACCATGACCACCATAACCACCGTGACCACCATAACCACTATGACTACCATAACCACTATGACCACCGTGACCACTGTAAACACCATGACCACCATGACCATCGCGACCGCCATTACCACCATGACCACCATCACCACTATGACCACCATCACAACCTTGATCACCATGGCCACCATGACCACCTTGACCACCATGACCACCATGACCAACATGACCATCATGACTACCGTGAACACCATGACCACCAAGACCACCGTGACCACCATGACCACCATAACAACCATGACCACAATGGACACGATGACCGCCATGACCACCATGACCACCGTGACCACCATGACCACCATGACCGTGACCACCATGACCACCATGACCACCATAACCACCGTGACCACCATTACTACCATGACCACCGTGAACACCATTACCACTATGACCACCATGACCACCATGACTACCATGACCACCATGGCCACCATGACCACAATGACCTGATCACCATGACCACCATCTACAATCGACACATCCAACTCGTATAACATTTAGTAGAATACTAAATAAATTAATAAAAATAAAACTATTCAAAACAAAATTAAAATTTATAAAAAGTAGTATGTGTACCAGAGTACACAGGTAAGAAGTGAAACTTCTTTATGACATATCATTTTTCTACTATTTATAACTTCACAGAAACGGGGTAGATAAGGCTTAGGAAAAAAAAGCCGATTATTGATAACCAATTGTTTGGTGAGTATATATCTTCGTATATATCTCTGATACACTCCAATTCACCATGACCACCGTGACCACATTACCACCATGGCCAGCATGATCACCTTGACCACCACGACCAACATGACCGCCATGACCATCATGACCACCGTGACCACCATAACCAGATTGACCATAATGACCACCGTGACCACCGTGACCACCATAACCACCATGACCACCATGACCACAGTGACCACCGTGACCACCATAACCTTCATGACCACCATGACACCATGACCACCGTGACCACCGTGACCACCATAACCACCATGATCACTATGAACACCATGACCACCATGACCACCATGACCACCGTGAACACCATGACCACCATGACCACCGTGACCACCATTACCACCATGACGACTATAACTACTATTACCACCATGACCACCATAACCACCATGACCACCTTGACCACCTTGACCACCATGACCGCCATGACCATCATGACCACCGTGAACACCATGACTACCATGACCAGCGTGACCACAGTGACCACCGTGACCACCATAACCACCATGACCACTATGACCACCATGACCACCATGACCAACATGACCACCATGAACACCATGACCATCATGACCACCGTGAACACCATGACCACCATGACCACCATGACCACCGCGACCACCGTGACCACCGTGACCACCATAACCACCATGACCACTATGACCACCATGACCGCCATGACCACCATGACCACCATGACCACCGTGAACACCATGACCTCCATGACCACCGTGACCACCATAATCACCATGACTACTAAGACCACCATGACCACCATTAACCATGACCACCATGACCACCGTGAACACCATGACCACCATGACCACCGTGACCACCATTACCACCATGACCACCATGACTACCATGACCAGCATGACCGCCATGACCAACATGACCATCATGACCACCGTGACCACCATGACCACCATGACCATCGTGACCACCATGACCCGTGACCACCATAACCACCATGACCACTATTACCACCATGACCACCATGACCACCATGACCACAATGAACAGCATGACCACAATGAACAGCATGACCACCATGACCACCATGACCACCATGACCACCATGACCACCATGACCACCATGACCACCATGACCACCATGACCACCATGACCACAATGACCACCATTACCACTAGGATCACCATGACCACCCTGACCACTATTACCACCATGACTACCATGACCACCATGGCCACCATGACCACAATGACCACCATGACCACCATCTACAATCGACACATCCATATAACATTTAGTACAATACCATAGAGAAACATATATAGAGAGAAATAACCTCTATTCACACAAATTGTATATAGAATACTGATAATACAAATAAAAGTACAACCAGAGTTGAAGGGATAAGCAATATACAAATTTTACAAATTATACATTGCATTCTTTCTGTCTTATATGAAACAATAAACAAAGCAAATCAAAATAAAAAAATGAGAATTTATATTTGAAAGAGAAATATTTCTTTTGCTTTATTTTCTATTTTACTTTTACTTAAATACGAAAAAATACGATAATTATAAAATAGAAAATAAAAAAAAAGTACTCGCATGTATGAGTGTTTAAATATATAATTTAAGGATTGTATTGGGATGATAATTTTTTATATTTAACAAATATAATTTCATTCATTGATAATTTTTTGTTTTTGTATATTTTCTATTTTACTTTTACTTAAATACGAAAAAATACGATAATTATAAAATAGAAAAAGTACTCGTATGTATGAGTGTTTAAATATATAATTTAAGGATTGTGTTGGGATGATAATTTTTTGTTTTTGTATATTGAAGAAGCAAATTTTTTAATCTTTGAAGAATTTGTTATTTGGGTTACGAATTGTTTGTTTTGTTGTCAAGATTTTTTATTTATTTTTTCATCTTTTTTTAAATGGATTTGAACTATATTATGTTTTTATTGTCCTAGGTCGATGACTTTAGATTTTAGAATACACCCAATTCTGTTTTTACACGGCAGATACGTTCCAGAAAAAGACGTGTAAAAAAAACCGTGCATAAAAAGACATGCAGCACATAGAAAAAAAGGGGATAGGTTCCATACCCTTTATTTCTGTAACAAATAGGTAGAATAAAATGATTTGTACAAAAAACTATTAAGAGTCTATATAAAAGCCAAACTAAATGTTTTGTGCATGTATGCACAGTTCGTTTGATAAAAAAACAAAAACTAAATCAGAGATTAGCAACAGTGCGACAATGTTGTAGGAAATCAAGATTTGATGTTAAATTTCGGTCGCCAACAATTCGTAAAGCATGCTTTTGAACATAATCTAAAAGAGCCTAGATCGAAATAGATGAACCACACAAGACTTGACAACAATATTCCATGCATGGACGAATGTAGAACTTATAAATGTGGAGTAAATTATACGGAATGAAATATTTTTCACATCTATTTAGGAGGCTATTTGTTCGTCATAGATATTAATGGGTGTATCATTGGGAACTCGGTCTATGATCTGAAAACAATCAATAGCTGTGTTTTGGTGGAATTAGAATTGACTAAATTTTTTACCCCAATCGGCGACTTTTTCTCGGTCCTCGGTCCTTTTCTTCTTCAAGGACCTCGTTTACATTTATAACAACGTTTCTCCGAGCGAGATTTATTTTTTCATTAATTTTACCTTTGAAGATAGGTGAACGAATGACCTGTGCAATGTACTGTATATCATCTGCAAAACTATTTGTCGTGTTACTGATAATTTTCAACAGGTCGTTGATATAAATTAAAAAGAGTGGGGAATAAAACTGAGAACACCAGATATAATTAATTTAGACTCAGAAGAAAAACTATAGATAGATATCGAAATGTTTTGATCGGTGAGACAATTTTGATTATGCTTTACGTCTACATGAAGTTGGCATGCCAGATTCGATCAAATGCTTTTCAGATGTCTAATGCGATAACGTACGTTTCACCACCTCGATCAAGCATGCTGTTCCAACGGCGGACTACATAGTTCAATATAGATCGGTTGTTTATATTAGTAAGGCTTTTCGTATATAATTTAAAATATTAGTTTTTTTGGGAAATGGCTAGTGTACAGCCAGTTCCAAAAAAGGTACGAAAACGGATCCAACAAATTACAAACCCATATCAAACTGGTCGATTGTAGCTAAAACATTTGAAAAAAAAACATTAATTTTAAAAATATGAGGTTCTTAGTTAATTGGTCAAAAATACTTAAAGACAATGAGGTTTTCACCGAAAGAAAGAGTGACGAAAAATTTACTTTCTTTGTCAAACATATCTGGAACGAGTCACTTGAAAATCATAGTGAGATTTTCAGTGCTGTTTAATTGATATAGTCATAACATTTGGCAAAGTATAGCTCAACAATCTTATATGCAAATTGAGATGCTATGACTTAGACGAGCAAATTATTTACTGAGCTTAGATCTTTATATCTGAGCGTAAATTTCAAGTCAATGTCGACGGTTTTTCATTAGATATCTTTTCAACTTATTCAAAGGCCTTATTCAAAGTTACACTCTATCCCCAACTCCTGCTCTTATCTATATTGACTTGTTGCACTCAACGATTCATTAAATCCATAGTTTTGCTAATGATGCATGCTTAATGCTTCTCCTGAAATACCTAATATATACTCAGCGTTTAATGACACTAGGTCAAATGTGATTGAGTCATTAAATATTGATTTAAAAACATTAATGGAATCGGGTATTGCTAAAACTGTTAAGTTCAACGCGAGCAAAACTCAAGCTTGCTATTTTTCTAGGTTATCAACATCTAATCCATTTCCATTAAAGTTTGATTTTTGAAGAAAAATGATCTTGAAGAGAAAGAATTCGTTAGACTTCTACGAGTTGAGATTAAAAATAATATTAAGTGGAATTCTCATATGTTTAGCCTAACTAAGAAAGTTGTTCAAAAACTAATATTTTTGGGTTAGGTTTTTAATAGCAAAATGCTTCTTTTAATGGAGAAGTTTTGTAATCGCCCCTGCATGGATTATTGTTGTCACATATGGAGTGTACCATACAGGTCTTGATTGATTTTATACAACAGAGGGATGTTAAATTGATCAGCAATTCAAATCTTACTAATGAGCTTGATTCCTGGTATGTCGCTGATTTGACGGTATTTTACATATTGGATAAACGGGCTTCTATCTAAATCAAATCGATTTTACCTAAGCCTGCAAACTTGACACGTAACACCAGAGTATCAATAAGAGTATAATAAGATAAAATAATTTTCTTCCTCCAAACTTTAAGATTAGCGTTAAAAAATCTTCAAAGAAAAATGATCAATTGTACATACATACTTCTAGGAATAGAAGTTGAAAACAATATGAAATGAAATTCTCATATTTTTAACCTAGCTAAGAACGCTGTTTAAAAATTGAGGTTTGGGGACGATTTCGTAAGCTTTTCAATAGCGAACAGCTTCTTTTAATCATTTATACTCTCTGCATGGAGTATTGTTCTCACAAATGGGGTGTATCTGATTTTAGTAGTTAGAAATAAATTGAGTTTGTTCAGCGCAGAGCTGTTAAACTAATTAGCAACTCAACTCTTATTAATGAGTTAGATTCCTTGCAACACAGAAGGAATGTTGCTGATATGAGAATTTTCTATTAATACATTGTGGATAAACAAACTTCCACTGAGATAAAATCAATTTTACCTGAACTAGCAACCTATCGCGTAACACCAGAGTAAATTTTGTAGCCCATCCTTTTACACTTCATATAAAAAGGTTCAGAAGTGTTCCTTTTCAGCGTGATTTTTTCAGCAGAGTCTCTCATCTATGGAATGTCTCACCAGCAAAGGTTTTTCCTGATACCTTTAATCCTCAAAATTTTAAAGATAACGTTCATAAACTTCTTAAAGAAACTTAATTTATTCAAACTTAATCCTAATCCCTAGTTGAATATGGTATCTTCGGATATTAAGAGACGTTAATTTATAACTTATTATAATTAACACTAAGCATGCCTAACTTTGTATATAGAAAAAAAAAATATATATTTTCTTCAAAATTTAAACCGTGCTATTTCGAATAAAACCGTGTAAAAACGAATTTAAATTTTTTTTCTAGACCGTGTTATATCAAAACCGTCTAAAAAAAGACCTTGTAAAAACAGAATTGGGTGTATATCAATTTAGTTTGGTCAGAGTTTGATTTAAATTGATTCATTTGGTCGTGTTTGATATAATTAATTCGGTCTGAAAGACCTAAGATTACATTCATGAGCTCAAAGTGAAATTCTTACCCATGCTTTTTTGGCATTTCTCGACGTTTTAGGACCTACTCATTCTAAAAAAGCAACAAACAAAAATGTATGTCTGTCTGTCGGCCGGCCGTCCGCCATCCGTCCGTCACAACCTACGAAATCTAGAAAACCGCTGAACGGATTTGAAAATTTTTTTTTCTAAAAATAGGATTACTCAATAGAAAGAGCCGAAAGGACGATGTGTTCGATAGCTGTACCGGAAGCGTGTCAAAAAAATCGTCAAGTGTGTCAAAACAAGGAAATTTGCATATTTTTTGCTTAAAAAACGTTCATTTTAAGTAATTACGAGTAGGAACATTGAATTTGGAGAAATCTTGATGGTCGGGATTGGTATGGGAGACCAAAATCTAGATTTTTGCATTATAAGTTTGTCAAAAAAATGTTGTTAAGTGTGTCAAAAGAAAGATTTTTATTTATTTTTTTACTCAATTTTTTGGAAAAAAATAAAATTAATAATATGTATGCATGAAAATATATTATTATTATAGAGAATTATGGCATTATAAAATTGTCAAAAAAATAATGTCAAGCGTGTCAAAAATGAGTTCATTGATTTTTTTAGCCAATTTTTTGGAAAAAAAATTTATCTGTTTTTATAACGTAAATGTAACTGAAAATGAAATTGGACATGAAAATTTATGAATTGGTTATAGTTTTTGAAATAGTTTTGGAATTTTGATAAAAGTTTGTATTTTTGATTTTGTAATGATTTTTGCTATATCTTTAGAATTTTGGAAAAACTTTGAATTCTTAAGAATTTTTGGAATTTTATTAGAATTGAGAAAAAGTTTAAATATTTGATTTTATTCTAATTTTTGGAATGTTTTTGGTATTTTTCAATTTTTTATTTTGTTATAATTTTTGCAATATTTTTAGAATGTTGATAAAATAGAATTTTTGAATTTTATATGGGTAGTTCTACACACGAAGGAAGAAAATGGAGCTAATTACGGCATGGTATGTTTTTTGCGTATAAGTTCTTGCAACTAGTTTTAGTTAAAGTTGATGACGTTCTGGCAACGTTTCTGAATGTGGCCAGTCAAAAAAAAAAAAAAAACAAAAACAAAAAAACACAAAAATACAAGAGTCAAAATTAAAAAATATCCTTCTTAATCCTAAATTAACTCAAAATTGTCTCAATATTATCTCAAAATACGAAATAAACATTTAACTAAGTTTGCCCGCATTTAAATCTTACAGGGGACTGAGAACAGGGAACTGATAATTTATCAGTATTTCGCTTAAAAATGACAAAATTACGTCTAAAAAAAAAAAATAAACGGATTCTATACCAAGGCAATTCATATTCACGACGTATAAAATTACAAAATTACCTGTAATTAAAATACTTTTTACGAAAATGCTTGCCAGGGGACTGATAATTTGACTGGACAACACACGATTTTGCTACTAATGATGACTGTTTTGAATGATAAAACCTCGGACTAAGTAAAACACTTGCAATATTATATTTATTGAACTTTATTTAATTCCTGTGACGAGCGATAACTTGATAGAAATATGAATTTCCAATATTTTCAATGTGTTTTGATTGGGCAGGAGAATAATAACAAATTGGTGGGACAAACTTTAATAGGATATATCTAATATGAAATATAGAGTTATGTTATGATTATTTACACATTATTAAAGCACCATTATTCAAAATTATTACTACAGAGTAAATTTGTCTCTACACACTTAGAATCATTGATTATTTAGTTTACCAGCTTTAAATTTCAAGGTGGGACACGCCAGGGGACTGATAATTTGACGTTTTGAATAATTTTTTTTCTAAGACGTATATTTCGAAACAGGTTTATTTTGGGTGACCAGCTAGACATAGTTAAGGTTTACAAATTTCATGTGAAAACAAAATTTTTTTTTCATATTAATATACGAAATAAGCAGAGCCGCTCAAAATTCCTATGTTTGTAGAACTACCCATATATAATATTTTAGAATATTGAAAAAAGTTTCAATTTTTGATTTTGTTATAATTTTTGCAATATTTTTAGAATTTTGGAAAAAGTTTGGATTTTTAAGAATTTTTGGAATATTAATGGAATTTAAAAAAGTTTAAGTATTTGATTTTATTCTAATTTTTGGAATATTTTTGGAATTTTGAAAAAGTTTGATTTTATTTAAGTTTTACAATATTTTTGGAATTTGAAAGAAATATGAATTTGTGATTTTGTAATATTTTCTCGAAACGCTAAAAGGAGATGATTTTGAGTAGTTTGCTGAGTGTATCATCTTTTCACTAAATTATGTTAATTTTTGATCTGTTATAATTTTCCGGCAACGTATTGATGTTTCGTGTTAGTTTTGAAATAAATTTCTAAACAGAGATAAAAAGTACTTATACTTTAACAAATCAAAATAAAAAAAGAGAAACATTTATATGTATTTGAAATTTCTTTTGCTTTATATTCTATTTTACTAATGAGACAACAAAAAATACGATGATAAAATACAATTAATAATAAAAAAATGAAGTGCGTAATCTTTACACGCTGTTGAAGTAAAACTTCTTTGGCCGGTATTACTAAAAATATTAAATATAAAATAAAATAGATATGCCATATTGAAATTTAGAGTTTCTTTCTAATATTCTTGATAATATAAATTACAACAGTGTGTAATAAAAAGTCATATTTACATGTTTTACAAAGTCTTACAACGTATTACAAATTAAATTTCACGATGAATACATGTCCACTTAATTTAACAATTGGTACAACAATTGATGCATTTTTCAATAAATTTAGCAAATTTGACATAAACCTCTAATTTCATATTTCAATTATGCTAATAATTGAATTGACTTTGTAATACATTATGTAAATATTGCTTTATATTACACAGTAAATTATATTATCAATAAATACAACTCTAAATTGCAATATGACATATTTATTTTCTATTTCATCTTTTTATTAATACCTGCCTACGTAGCCAAAGAAATTTATTTTAACCGCGTGCAAAGATTACACGCACTCATTTTTCTATTTATAAATACAAATTTAATCAACACAAATATTTTTTCCCGCCCGGGAAAGCCCGGGATGCAAACTCTAAACACCATGACCACCATGACCTCCGTGACACCACCATGACCATCATGACCACCGCGAACACCATGACCACCATGACCACCGTGACTACCATTACCACCATGACTACCATGACCACTTTGATTACCATGACCACCATGACCGCCATAGCCAACACGACCATCATGACCACCGTGAACACCATGACCATCATGACCACCGTGAACACCATGACCACCATGACCACCGTGACCACCATAACCACCAAAACCACTATGACTACCATGACCACCATGACCACCATGACCCCCATGACCACCGTGACCACCATAACCACCATAACCACTATGACCACCATTACCACCATGACCGCCATGCCCACCATGAACACCATGACCACCTTAACCACCATGACCACCATGACCGCCATGACCAACATGACCATCATGACCACCGTGAACACCGTGAACACCATGGCCTCCGTGACCAACATGACCACCATAACCACCATAACCACTATGACCAACATGACCACCATGATCACCATGACCACCATGGCTACCATGACCACCATGACCACAATGAACACCATGACCACTATGACCACCGTGACCACCATGGCCACCGTGAAGACCGTGATCACCATTACCACTGTGACCCCCCTGACCACCATGAGCACTATTATAACCATGACTACCATGACCACCATGACCACAATGACCACCATGACCACCATCCACAATCGACGACACATCCAACTCATATAACATTTAGTATGAGACTGCATAAGTGAATAAAAAATATATAAAACAAATGAACAAATGAATGACTTGACCATACAAACCAAAAAGATCCACCAAATATGCTTCCATTCCTGAACCAGTTATTCGATTTTGCTCAAATTTCAAAACGGTGCTTTTTGTCATCTTATACCGCATTCACAGCGACATAGCAAATTAGTAGATGTAATTTAAATCTGTGCTGTAAACACTTTTTATTTTAAAATCTTGCAACTAATTTGATATCTAGGCTTACTACCTTTACAAACGATTCAAAAACTTACGATTCAAATTACAATCTACGTTTTAAACTCATATTAAATATGCCAAGATGCAAATTATAATATACTATCTACTAATTTGCTATGTCGCTGTGAATGCGGTTTAATGTATTACAGTTTTAACGTCTTCTTTGAAGTTCTCCTCAAGACTCTTCAGATAAGAATCAAAGTCATCGTAGAAATTATGATTCATTTGAACTTCGGAAGATTGTTGGCGGGAAACTCTAAATGATATGCGAGTTGTCCCACAGATATATATATTTACAGATGAGTCAAGTGCGTCTTTCTGTCGTAGAACAGTCCCAGAAAATTAATAGAACTTTAACAATTAAGCTAATCGCTCTATCTCTTTTCTGTTAGTTCCTTTGGCTTCAAGAGCAATTCGGAACGTCGAGAATTAATTCGAAAATAAAAACGATCTATTTAGATTCAAAATTAAGTCTGAGTTTTATTCAATCAATTCGTTCTATATATACCTAAAATATTTTACATAATTCATTTCCCCAATTACAAATAAAAGCAATTTCTTTATCTTATCTTATATCTTATCTTTCTTATATATATATAAAAATCACGTGTCACGATGTTTGTCCGCGATAAACTCCGCAACAACCTAACCAATCTTAATAAAATTGTGTTCAGTGTGTGTATAATGGTCCAACTTGAGAGATAGGATAGTTTTTATTTTGTTTAAACGCCTAAATATTTTTTAATTACGAATTAAATGTTAAATATGGATAGTTCATAAGCAAACTTTCAGATGGCGACGTAAATTAATTAATTTACTGTCAAACCTGCTTTATCGACTTTTCAATCATCCATGTAGGGCCCATAAAGACTATCATATGTTATTGAGCGATTATTTTGTTCCGGTATTTGCTGCAATGGCACTGCAAAAGGGGGAAAAGAAACGAAATTCAATAAAATTTATATGGGATTTCATTCAAAACACAACTTGAATAATTTTAAAAATTATCTATGAAATTTCTCATTTTACTACAATGAAATAATTTAAGTTTCTTTATGAACTATTACTGACGATTACTGACAATATTGAGCATAATATATAAAGTATTTTATTTTCTTCTGTCCGTAAAAGAAATACGAAAATAGGTTAAATTTTTCATACAAGTTTGTATGGAAAATTTTGGCAATTTTCATGTTTGAGCGACTTAAGAATAATATTTTATATATTACGCTTAATATATACTCGATAGGATAGTTTTTATCTCAATTAAAAGTTTTAATATATTTTAATTGCGAATTGAATGTTAAATGTAATTCGTAAACACATTTAACGTAAGTGACACAACTTCATCATGGACTTTTAAATCATCAGCGTAGGCCCCGAAAAAACTGTTGGTGTCAACTTTTTGTTATAAGATACAGTTTTGAAGTTTAACGCATAGCTCTTTCTATTTTGTGAATTATTTTTTTTTTTTAATTGTGTTGTGTATCATTTAATTATTATTATGTTTAACTACAAAATAATAAGTTTTTTACAAGAATAAATTAAAATTGTGTAAGTACTAATAAATTTGTTTAAAAATAATAATAATTATTATTATTATTAATAATAATTGTATTTAAAATAATAATTGCCGTGGCCCATTATCGATGAAATTGAAATTGAATCTGCAAATTGACTCAAAAATTTCAATTTACTCTGCTATCGCATTTGAGTAAATTTTGCCAGATTGTGGTGTTGAAATTCAAGTAATACATATTTGTTTTTCAAGATTTGTTTTTTCGTAATTTAATTTTTTTAGAAGAAAATAAAGCAAAACAAAAAATAATATTTCTGCGAAAAACGACTAAATTTCAATTTCATTGGCATTTTTGAGAAATGAGTCACGGCAAATAATTCAGGAAAAATCTACTTTACCGAACGTCTTAAAAACATTAAAATTCATAAGAAATCATTATAATTTTGACAACACGACCTTAAAGTTTATTGATTTTAATGATTTCTTTATAAATACCCAAAATTACGGTTAGTAGTATAGAATATAGATAACGTAATGGCCAATAACATGAGTTATCAACCAAAAAGTTTCGAGTACGAATCAAGTCACGTCGTTCCGTTTTTTTTGCTTTGTTTCGTTTTTATTTATATTTTAGATTCAAAATCACGGAGGTGGAAAATTTCAAGTTTGGTTTTATGACAAAAAACAGTAAATGCTATAATGATGATAACTAATTTGTATTGTCACTAAATCTGTATTAAAACAATAGTTTGTAATATTACTTTTAAACGCCGCTTAAAATGGTCATTTCATGGACGTTTTTGAAAGGTTAATAAATCGTCCAAAAATGCATAAAAACGATTTAGCTATTTTGAGCCTTTAACGTTTAGAAACAGTTTAAGCCCCAAAAACATTACAGTGCATGCACAATTAAATTACTTTTACAAGTTTGTATGAAAATTTATTTTGAGGAAAAGAAATTTATTTTTGAAATATATTTGTCTCAATGAAAATAAATTGTGCATGCGCCGTTATATTAATTTGATCAATATTCTTCTTAATGTAAAAATAACTGAGCTGTTATGGTTATAGAGTAAGTCGCGTTCAACCTATGCACAGTTATATAATAAGAGACCTGTCAAATGATGTCAAATAAACTTGTTGGTCAAATAAACTAATAAAATTATAATTATAATTAAAAATAGTTCCACAAATTGAATTAGTGATTAATACATTATAAATAGCTGTGCTAATTGGTATTTGGATTGATAAAAATATTTTTTCTTTGTTTTTTAAATAATTATTTGTTTTGTTATATAATTTGTAAACATTTCAATTTGAGGTTAAGTTAAAAGATGATAAATAAATTGAAAGATTAATAATAATAATATTGAAAATGAGAATGAAGATATCACATTACCTCCAGTTACTATAAATATGTTAATGGAATTTTTGAAAGAAAAAGAACAACGTGAAAAGTTTGAAAAACAAAGAATTTCATCAAAAGATATTACAGAGGAAATTGGTTTTGAAGAAAATTGGCATGAAGATTACAGTGAAGCAAACAAAAGCAAATAGTAACTAATTTGTACATTACTTGGAGTATATAATGGGATCAAACCCAAACACTATTACGGAGTACTTTGCGCCTCAGTCATCGCAAAAGCGTGCAAGATCTATTTTGTCCCCGGAAAATTTGGTGATGGATACGGAAGCAACAAAGATAGGAGATCTGTCACTCAAATCATTTAATACTTTTATGACTGATTTGTTGGAGAGTAAGCTTGCGGGTGTTGCAACAAAAGCGGATGTCACCCATTTGGAGCACAGAATTGAATCGATAATAAAAGAAAAAAGACAACTTGAAGATCAATTGGAAGTTTTAAATCGAGCATTAGGCTCTATGAAAGAACAGGTGCTATTAGTGGAAAAACAAAGCCGGCAATTTAATCTTATTTTTAAAGGAGTGGCAGCTAAAAGTAATGAGGATGCCACTCAATCGGTCATCGACATCTGCCAAAATATGCTTGGTATTACGGAAAAAGTCAACGTTAAAAGAGCGTTTAGATTATACAGCAAAAACAAATCGGCGTCGCTAGTAAATGTTCCGATCTTTGTAGAATTTGTCATGTACAAAGACGTGATGAATGTTCTTAAAAACACAAGTAAGCTCAAGGGCAAACGAATTTATATTGATCGAGACTATCCGCTTGAAGTCAGACGAATAAGAAGTTCTTTGCTGGTAATCAGAAAAGAAATACTGAAGCATAATGATAAAATATCAGTTCGAATTAAAAATGAAAGCTTAATTGTGGAAAATACAGTTTTTTGGTGGAAAGAAGGTGAAGGTCTAAGAACGGATACAAATGAAGCAGGTGCCAAAATAATAAGTGATCTTGTGGGTTTCAATCTACAAGAATTTTTGGACAAACTTCAAGATGATTTTCTGAACGAAGCATCCTCGTCAATATCCAATCAGCATGTGAGAAAATGTTGAGAAAGCGCCGTCTGTTCGACTGTAACCTCTAATAAACTTGTAACTAGTGATAAAAATGTTTTAGATTTAAGTTGTAATACAATTAGAATTTTAGCATATAATATCTGTGGGCTAGGGAATAAACTATTGTTTGTGGATTTTTTTAATTATGTAAGTAAATTTGATATTTTTATATTATTGGAAACTTTTATTATGGATAGGTATGAAATTTTTGATAAATATTTTGTAGAATTTAATCTCTGTTGGGTACCAGCTACGAGAATTAGCAACTTTGGGAGAGCAAGTGGTGGTATGTTAATTGGTTATAAAAAAATGGGAAGATTGTCCAAAGCCACGAAATTTGAAAAAATAAATCAAATATCTTTTATAAGCACGGAAATTCAAGGAAAAGTTACCTACGTGCTGCCAGTCTATCTCAATGGTAACAATTGGAATGAAGATTTTCTATTAATATGTGAAATGCTGGAACAGAATAACAAAGTAAGTTTTATACTAGCAGGAGACTTCAATGTACGAATCGCTGAGAACCAATTCATGGTAGAGGAGTTGATGGAAATTAACCCAAGCTTAAATCAAGTCAGAAAATCGAACGACAAGAATCTAAATCAACGAGGAAAAAAACTTCTAGAAGCGTGCGATGATTATGGGTTAATTATTTTAAATGGGCGTACACCAAGTGATCCAGACGGGAGTTTTACTTTCTTGGGCGTTATGGGATCCTCAACAAACGATTTAGTTTGTTGTTCAATAGATCTACTGGGAAAAGTTCTGGATTTTGAAACGGGCTCTCTTGTTTTTTCTGACCACATGCCCATCATCACTACGTTGAAATGGGGTGAAAATCAATTTATAAAGCGAAAAGGCCTCTCTCCAAAACTGAAATGGGTGGAGGAAAACAAATCCATGTTCTGTAAAAAGCTTGAAACTGGTATGCGGTATATGGGAGACCTGTCTGAAAGTCCGAGCAAATCTTTGCAATGTCTAACTGAACAAATAAAATTAGCAGCGGGAATTCATTTACATCAATCCAAAAAGGCCCAGGAAACAAAAAAGACTCATAACATGTGGCACGATGCGGAGTGTGAATTAGCTAGGAAAAAGTCATACAAATTTCTCCATAGAGCAGCAAAACTGAATACCGAGGTTTCAAAAGATTTATACCTAAAAGCAAATAAAGATTACAAATATTTGTGCAGAACAAAGAAAAAAAGTTTTTACTCTATTCTATATGCATCATTAAATTATATAAGAAACGGTAAAGAGTTCTGGAGTATAGTAAAAACTTTGCGCCGCAAGGATACTGCAGTTTGCTCGGTTGGGGTCCCAGCTCTTGCTGGTTATTTTAAGTCACTACTCTCACCACAAATGAATTACACAACGGTATTAACAGTGGAACCATATATAGAAAATGATACACTTGATAGTGCAATAAAAATGGACGAACTACAAGATGTTCTAGGTAAATTGAAACACAACAAAGCACCTGGAGCAGACAGAATACCATACGAGTTCTACAAAAATGCACCTAATAGTTTTCTATTATATTTGCTTTCATTTTATAATACAATTTTCGAAACAAGAGAGATGCCACCGTCTTTTAAGGAATCACTCATTTTCCCAATTCATAAGAAGGGTGACAGCTCGGTACCTGAAAATTATAGAGGTATTTCTTTTATGGATTCGGTTACAAAAATTTTTTGCAGCATATTACTAGGTAGATTAGAAAAATGGGTAATGGAAAACAAAGTGCTCAACGAATTTCAAGCTGGATTCAGAAAGGGGTATTCTACGTTTGATAATATATTTAATCTTAAAAGCATCGTAACCCTGCGACTACGCTCTAAGGGGCAAAAAATTTACACATTTTTTGTGGACTTCAAATCAGCTTTCGATACCATTTTAAGATCATCTCTGTTTTATAAACTAAGCAGTGCTAATGTGTCGACGAAATTTTTAAGGGTATTAAGGAGTCTTTATGAAAATACAAAAGCAGCTGTTTGGAATGGCGTTGACCTATCAAAATGGTTTGCTACGGAAATGGGGGTAAAGCAGGGCTGTTTACTCAGTCCTCTACTGTTTGCTTTATTTTTGAACGACTTAGTTGACTTTCTGTGTGGAGGAATACTTATTGGTGATCTTCGAATTAAAGTCTTGATGTTTGCAGATGATATAGTGCTTTTGGCGCCAAGCCCCGAAGTATTGCAGAAGATGATAAATCGCCTGGAAGAGTATTGCAATATGTGGAACTTAATTATTAACCTAGGTAAATCGAAGATAATGATATTTAGCAATGGTGGAAAGAAAGCAGCGATAAAAAAATGGTGGCTGAATGGCCAAGCGATTGAAGTGGTAAATTCTTACAAATATCTTGGTATGATCTTGACCCCACAGTTTTCAATGAGTTCACACATGGATCAGCAATTAACCTATGCCAAACAAGCGCTAAATGTGGTGTGGAAGGATCTTGTAACAACATCAACGGTTCCAATTGCAGCCAAAATGCAGGTCTTTGATGCAGTTAGTAGATCAATAATGTGCTACGGATGCCAGATTTGGGGTTGGGAAGCCTATGACCAAGTGGAAAAATTGCAGAGATTCTTTATTAAGAAAATTCTAGGACTGCCGAGGAACACACCAAACTACATGCTATTATTGGAAACGAATAGAAGTGAAATTTTTGTGCATACACTCAAACTACACTTCAAGTACATAGTAAACGTGTTGCAGCTACCAACAGAGAGACTACCTCGATTTCTGGCTAATGAGATTATAAGAAATAAAGTTTAGAGGCTGGCAAAGTCTAGCTACAATGCATCTGTGCACACTGCGTGAATCTGTAGGGGATAGTTGCACATTAACAATTGAACTGAACAGTATTCTGGCAAAAGTGAGAACCCAATCTGTAATTTCGAACATGGAAAAAGCCCGAGTTTCAAAAAATCTTTACGCCTATAGCACCTTTGCTCTTAACCTGGATGAGCGTCACTACCTACTTACAACTATGGATGTACGGATGCAAAGTTGGATCTTTAAAATACGAGGAGATCTGATAAACCTCAATTACCGGCCTTGGCGATCAGGCAATGCCCAAAACTGTTCTATATGCAATCTCAATGTACGTGAAGATGCTATCCACTTTGTTGCTATCTGTCCAGTTCTTGGAACAATCAGGAAACGGTACTTTGGGTACGATGCATTGTCTCGGCAGGATGTTTTTGATGTGCTAAATGGATATAGAAACTGGAAGGATCTGTATAATTTTTGCCTGGAAGCCTGGAATTATAGAAACCAACTCATTAATGAGTTTAATTACTAACAAAAGAGAAAGAAAAGAGAATGTCCAACCAACAGAGATTGAATCTACTAATGTTTATATACATATGAATGTCTATATGATATTCTTCTATTCATTTTTGCTGTCCAAAATATTTAGGTTCTAATATTCTTGAATTGTTTTAATTTGGTATTTATTATGCAAGCGAACAGACGGACCGCTGGTCCATTGTTTTTTTTTGTAGTTAAGCTTAAATAGAACATTTAGTATGTATAATTTTTTTGAAGAAACAAAAATAAAGCTTATTATTATTATTATTATTATTATTATATAACTGAGCTGTTATGGTACGACAGGTCACCGATTATTTTGGCCCGTGCTAACTACGCTCGCTCGGTGCCGCCGCTTTGCTCCGCTGAATTAAAGATATCTTTGGTTTGCATGCTACAGTCTAAGTGTTGATTTTCATATCACCTTGACTTAACATTGAAAAATAAACAATTACAATAAAGTTTAAAACCTGTAAGTATTATTTGATTGCTTCTCATTTTATTTATTTTTTTTTTTAATAAGAAGTGTTGTGTAGTAGGAATTACAAAATGTGTCACAACAACACATAGATACCTTTTAAGACGTAGGTCCCACAACAACATGCGTCTTGAGGTATAGGTGGACGCTTTTTTTAAATCTTTGTGGATTGAAGGCAGTCGAGACTATTGATTCGGGCAAAGCATTCCATGTGTACGATGTACGCACAAAGAAATCTCTTTGCTTACTCCGATTTAAATTTAAATATTATTTCCAGTTAAATGTCACCAAAAATCTCTTCTTGATGGCAAATCACATGATTCTAAATTATTTTTGCGCAAGACACGCAAATTAAATTCTCGCTTTCAAATGACGACATTTGGGGCAACCAAAGTTTGCGATCTCACAGCCGATGGACGCAATTTTGAAACAACATTCAAAATACAAGGTCAGATCTAGAAAACCGCTGAAAGGATTTCAAAAATTTTTGTTTCTAAAAATAGGTATACTCAATGAAAATAGCCGTCAGGACGATATGTTCGATAACTGTACCAGAAGTGTGTCAAAAAATCGTCAAGTGTGTCAAAACAAGGAAATATTCATATTTTTTTGCTTAAAAACGGTAGTTTTAAGAGATAATGAGTAGTAACCTTGAATTTGTATGTGAGACCAAAAACTAGATTATTTCCTTTGTTTTGGAATGTTTTTAGAATTTTGAAAAAGTTTAAATTTTTGTTTTTATTATAATTTTTGGAATTTTGAAAAAAGTTTGTAATTTTAATTTTTTTAATTTTTTTGCAATATGTTTATAATTTTGAAAACAAATTGAATTTTTGAATTTATGAATTTTGAATTTTATAAATATTTTTAGAATTTTGAAAAAAGCTTCAATTTTTGTATTGTAAGAATTTTTAAAATATTTTAAGAATTTGAAGAAGTTTGAATTTTTGATTTTTTTATAATTTTTGGAATTTTGTAAAAAGGTTCAAATTTTGATATTGTTATAATTTTTGCAATATTTTTAGGGGCATATACGATAAAACTTCAAGGTTTCCAACCCTCGAACACGCAACATATAATTGACCATGCGAAAAGCACGATGTTTCTAGGTCCAGCCCACAAATTGACATTGTTTGGCCTTGTGACTTATTAATAGTGCCAATGCTAATCGAATTGGAAATTCGACAACAACCTTAAAAATTTCTCCAAAACCCTTTACCAATCACTTTCAAATTTTGACATGCCGTCCAATTCTCAATCCATCCAGATTGATCAGCTAGAATGCTAATGCTCTCTGTTATTCATATTTCCCAAATGGAAAAATTAAAAAATACGCTTTCTATTCTTATTACGACTCTTTGAAATTATTCTTACTAATTAAACAAAATGTACGCGCACAAACTTTTGTATAGGCGTAGCAAAGCACGCCGGGTTCCGCTAGTTTACTATAAATCTATTCTCCCACCAAATTCAATAAAATTTATCGATTCTTATTTACTAAAATATTTAAAAAATATTTATGTATGAAAATTTGTCTATTCATCAAAAGGAATAATTATTAAAAGAATATAAAACAATTAAAAAGTGCAACATGATATTTTTTAGTATTATATTTTCTTCACACACTTTTTCAATGTTATGAAATTGAATCTGACCCATATTATTATTTCGTTTATATGTTTTACATTTGTTATGGTCAGTTATAAATATTATTATAAAAATAATAAAAAAATCGATTTATGTTTTTAAATTTAGTTTCTACGTCATGTGTGAAATGCATTTGGCTTTTACTATCATGAGTAATGATTTATTATTATGTTTGTTGTTTTTTAGTTTTATGATTGTTTTTCATCAAAGTTTTATTTGGAAGTTAGTATCTACATTCGAGATGTAGTACAGCGGTATTATATTTCATTATATTTTACCAAGATTTGCGACAACTTATGTCTCTGCCTTTAAAAAAGCCAAATATGCTGCCATTTTTATTAATTTACGAGTCTAAGCATCCATTGTAAACATAAATGGAGCAGACATATAATATTTTGAAAACTGATATTAAATTAAATGAAAATACTCCGAAAATTCGGATTGAAAATTATTAAATTTAATTCAAAATTATGTTTTTTTAATTGAATTTCTGTTAAATTTTTAAGCATCGATTTCAGCAACTATTTCTTTAATGCACCAAAAACCAGTGAATATTTAAAATATGTGTGTTATAATTGGATTGTACTATCGTTTATTTGCCGAATATTATATTCGTTTTTGTACTTCCGTTGCACAATTCTCATAACGCGCCTAAAGAAGTTTTACTTAAAAAAAAAACTCGCATGGATTAGTGTTTCCTTTGACATGTTTATATAAATATGTAAAGGTTTTTAGAATTCATTGATAATTTTGGTTTGTTTTTGTAAGTTAAAAATGGTCAAAATAATTTTTCAATTTTTGAAGAATTTGGGTTACGCGTTGTTGTTGTTGTTGGCTACATCAAATGCACTTTAACCATATGTTTAGGTTGTTGACTTTAGCCAATTTTTTTTGGTCAGAAATTGATTTAATTTGATTTTGTTGTGTAGGATAAAAATATTTTTAAATTTCAAAATCTATGTATTAAAATTTGTATCAATTTAATGTTTTAAATTTGAATACATGAGTTCTAAAAGAATAGATTATGAAATTTAAAAATATTATTTTCCAATAATTTGTCTTATGATAACTTTAAACAAATTGGGTTTAAAGTAGTTATGCGGTTATGTGTTCTAAAAACTTTTTTACTTTATATGGCTCAAAAATACATTTACCTTAAACTTAATGTTTAATCATATCAAAGCGATACAGTAGATCGTTGTTTGTGCTATAATTATAACACCTGCAGCCAAATTCTGTGACTGTGAAGTGTTAAAAATTTCTTTATTTCGATTTTATCACCAAATTTTTATCATTTTAACATTTTTTGCGATTCTATATGCAATTTATGTGCGATGTAAGTGTTAAAAAATCTTATAGTAAGTAGGCGACTCACTAAATATCAAACGTCAATGCATAAAATTTTCATTGATTGTTTTATTTAATAGAATTATTATAAAAAATCCTTTATTTATTATTTTCAAAAAAAATTATTTTTTGTGAACAAAATATAATGGTTGAGCGAAATTAATTTTTAATTGGATTAAATAAAAGATTTGTTCAATTAATTCATGCCGTCAGTTATGCAAAGACATATTTATGAGTAATGCTGAAATAAACGAGATGTCAAGTATATTGCTGTTTTTGCAGATTAGACTTATTTTGACTCTAGTGGGGTCATAATTAAAGTTCTAATCTAACAACAGGAATTTGTTCCTCTATTGTTCAAGAAATATAGATTTTGAAAGAATTCTATAATATCTCATTAGAAGTATGTTATATTACCGTTCTGGATAAAAAGTAATATTTGGTAAATTTTCATCACGACTACGATAGCAGACGTCGATCTTTTTAGCAATATTCTGAACACACTTCTGCATAAGTGTTCAGATAGAGACAGATGACGTCTTCAATGGTATTGGGCTCTTGCATTATTTGTAATTGCCAGTTTCATTTTCAAAAAACATTAAGTTCAAGAAAACAATACATAAACCTACGACAAATATGAGCGTTTTGGTACATGAAATGTAAATCTAGTTGACTGTATATACGTATATACATATAGATATATTAATACCGAACTACGGTCTGAAACACATAAATACCAATCATTTTGAATAACACAATTTAAACATCAATTTAACTATATTTAAATATTTTCGAAGTTAAATTTGAAAAAAAATTTTTGATGTTATTTTGAAATCTTAAATAAAAAAAAGTGGAGTTAAAAAATGAAGTGTTTTTTGGATTTACAAATATGTTTTTATAATAAATTTTTAATTTTAACTCAAAATAAATATTTTACACATTTTTTATCATTTATTTAATTTTACATTACTAAAGGTACAATCCTAGTTTATCCCTCCAAATAGATTTGCGTTTTTTTTTCAGATAAATAGAAAGATTAGGTCCTCTGCATCCTAATTATGAAAAAAAAAATTTGCGGAAATGAGGGGGTCAAAAGTTATAAAGGATCAAACTTTCAATTTTACCTTGGTCCCCCCTTTGGTTTTTTTTTTAGTTTTTTTTTTTTCTTTTTTTTTTTATTTTTATTTATCAAAAATTATAAAGGATCAAACTTTCAATTTTACCTTGGTCCCCCCTTTGGTTTTTTAAACCTTGAATTGATTTTTTAGATTTTTTTTTGACTCAATTTTGCGATCTTACACAATTTCGATCAGAGATAGCACCGAACCCCCCTCAACGCGCCCCCCCCACGCGTCCCCTACCCCACGCGCCCCCCCGCGCTTTTCCGCGTCCCCTGCGCCGCGGACGCGCGAGGGAAGCGCGTTTGGGGTGGGGCGTGTGGGGTGGGTGGCGTTGGGGGGTCGGTGCTATCTCTGATCGAAATTGTGTAAGATCGCAGAATTGAGTCAAAAAAAAATTTAAAAATTGAATTCAAAGTCTAAAAAACCAAAGGGGGGACCAAGGTAAAATTGAAAGTTTGATCCTTTATAACTTTTGATCCCCTCATTTCCGCAAATTTTTTTTTTTCATAATCAGGATGCAGAGGACCTAATCTTTCTATTTATCTGAAAAAAAAACGCAAATCTATTTGGAGGGATAAACTAGGATTGTACCTTTAGTAATGTAAAATTAAATAAATGATAAAAAATGTGTAAAATATTTATTTTGAGTTAAAATTAAAAATTTATTATAAAAACATATTTGTAAATCCAAAAAACACTTCATTTTTTAACTCCACTTTTTTTTATTTAAGATTTCAAAATAACATCAAAAATTTTTTTTCAAATTTAACTTCGAAAATATTTAAATATAGTTAAATTGATGTTTAAATTGTGTTATTCAAAATGATTGGTATTTATGTGTTTCAGACCGTAGTTCGGTATTAATATATCTATATGTATATACGTATATACAGTCAACTAGATTTACATTTCTAGGATAATGCCTTACTAAATTCCGTAGAGTTAGAATAACATCTAGCTAAGATTGATCCATCATTTGTAGGAATGTATGAGTGATATCCTCGTGTTCCAGGAATTGTTTTTAAATTTTCGTATGTATCAGCTAGTCGATTTCATTTCGCAAACAAAGGAATCCCTCTGCATTCTGTCACTATATGACAGTTGTGAATGAGGGATCTCAACAGTTTGACTGTTTGCAGACATAATGGATTTGATTTCATCCGAACTCTACTGATGAAGATATTTATAAAAAAACAACGAGATCAGACCAATCAGTTCATAACCAAACTTCTCTTCTATCCGTCTGTAATGGAAGACGATAAAAATGATCAATAATTTATTATCTATATTATCTATATCTCTATATTATGTTTTTATTATAAAATATATTATAAACGTATTATATTACATTATATTATTTAATATAATCAAGCAACCTTTGACTTCGGATGCAAAACATTTTTGATAAAAATAATATTTTCATAAAATTGTTATTTTAAATTTAAATAATGTTGTAAGGATAGACTGCCTAAAAGGTACACAATCAAAAATAGTCATAATCATATCGGAAGCCAAACTATCATTTATTTGATCTCCTGGCTATTACAGAGGGAAAAACAAGTTTGAAATGATACACCAAAATCAAAATCAAATTTCAAACCAAAATACAAGAAAAATCGGACCGATAACAAGAATCTATCAATTGAATATTGAAGGATCTAGCAAATCGAAATGCGATCATTTATCGAATCAACTAAAAGATTACAAAATAGATATTGCAGTCATTCAAGAAACACACATTGCATCAGACGAAATTTTAGTTGCCAGAGGTGAAATTCCTGGATATGAAATTATCGGAGCAACATTTCATCAATCGTATGGAACTGCAACGTATGTAAAATGTGGTCTGAAAATGTGGAACTAGTGGAAACCCCTTCAACAGACGATGTTTCTATCATAACAATTGAGGTTGGCGGAACAATTATTATGAATATATACATATACCAAACACAGCCTGGCCGACTAATGTTCTCCCTTCATATGATAAACCGAGCATCTATATTGGTGACTTTAACAGCCATCACACACTATGGAAATATCAGAATGATAACATCAACGGTATAACACTTGTAAATTGGTCTGAGCAGCAAAACTTGCATCTCATATTCGACGCGAAAGACCTTGGTATTTTTCAATCTTTGAGCCAGATAGCCAGATATTATACGCTAGAATATTAATACGCTAGATCAAAACTTTGTGGAGCCTAAGGCTTTTTTATTCGCAGATGGATTCATTTCAAATTTTCACAACTAACTGATATTAGTGTAACCTATAATCGGATTCGGATTCACACAAATCGGATCATAAATAAAAAAGTTATTACATACGGAAAACTTTTTATATACATATGCATTATAAGTTTACATAGATATAAAAACGAAATTAAAAATTTATTTTCTTTTTTTATATTTTCTTTTTTATATATTAGCGAACAACGAACAACAAAAACGAAACTTTTTTTTCTCATTCATTTCAGTCGTCTTTTGTCTTTGAACAAAGGACGGTTTTCGAGTCGTCGGAATAAAAGAGATTATATGCGTAATATTATTTCGATTATTTTGTTTATTGATAAAAAGATATTTGCGTAATATTTTTCTTTGTTTTCTTATTATAGGAGGGCTATTATTTTGAAAACGTACATTTTTTTGTTGATTTTTAAATTTTTGATTTTGACGAAAGGAAAAAAGTTGTTTCTGCTTTTATTTTTTGTGTACTCTGAATCGGCGTTATGCGCGGTTGAATTTTTGAGGCTTTTTCACGTAGTTTTGGTAATGGTTTAAAACTTAAAACTTTTTTTTCTTTTTTTATATTTATTTTCTCTTAGTTAGTTTATACATTTCCTTTGAAGTTTAGAGAATTTAGTTTATGAATTGATTTAGGGGTCGATAGACGTAATATTTTTCTTTGTTTTTTTATTACAGGAGGGCTATTATTTTGAAAACGTACATTTTTTTGTTGATTTTTAAATTTTTGATTTTTAAAAAATCTGAAATTTTGATATTTTGTTGGTATTGACGCAAGGAAAAAAGTTATTTCTGCTTTTATTTTTTGTGTACTCTGAATCGGAGTTATGCGCAGTTGAATTTTTGAGGCTTTTTCACGTAGTTTTGGTATTGGTGTCAATGTTTTGTGAATAGGTGCCACAAATTTCATCCGACTTAAGTATATTTTTGCAAGTAAAAAGAAAAATAACTGAATAATTGAAACTAGGAGGGCCCGGCGTGCTTCGCTACGCTTATAAATAAAGTTTTTGCGTAGACATTTTGTTGACGTAGAAGCAATGATTTCAAAAAGTGGTAATGAGAAATGCTAGCATATAATTTTTAATTTTTCTTTTTAAATATATGAATGAAAAATAATCAAAACTCTAGCTGATCAGTTCGGATATATGAAAAATTAGCGATCAAATAAGTTTTCAAGTAAGCTTATTTGATCACTAACTTATTTGATCGCTAATTTTTCATATATCCGAACTGATCAGCTAGAGTTTTGATTATTTTTCATTCATATATTTAAAAAGAAAAATTAAAAATTATATGCTAGCATTTCTCATTACCACTTTTTGAAATGATTGCTTCTACGTCAACAAAATGTCTACGCAAAAACTTTATTTATAAGCGTAGCGAAGCACGCCGGGCCCTCCTAGTTATATTATATTATTTAATATAAACAAGCAACCATTGACTTCGGATGCAAAACATTTTTGATAAAAATAATATTTTCATAAACTTGTTATTTTAAATTTAAATAATGTTGTAAGGATAGACTGCCTAAAAGGTACACAATCAAAAATAGTCATAATCATATCGGAAGCCAAACTATCATTTATTTGATCTCCTGGCTATTACAGAGGGAAAAACAAGTTTGAAATGATACACCAAAATCAAAATCAAATTTCAAACCAAAATACAAGAAAAATCGAACCGATAACAAGAATCTATCAAATGAATATTGAAGGATCTAGCAAATCGAAATGCGAACATTTATCGAATCAACTAAAAGATTACAAAATAGATATTGCAGCCATTCAAGAAACACACATTGCATCAGACGAAATTTTAGTTGCCAGAGGTGAAATTCCTGGATATGAAATTATCGGAGCAACATTTCATAAATCGTATGGAACTGCAACGTATGTAAAATGTGGTCTGAAAATGTGGAACTAGTGGAAACCCCTTCAACAGACGATGTTTCTATCATAACAATTGAGGTTGGCGGAACAGTTATTATGAATATATACATATACCAAACACAGCCTGGCCGACTAATGTTCTCCCTTCATATGATAAACCGACCATCTATATTGGTGACTTTAACAGCCATCACACACTATGGAAATATCAGAATGATGACATCAACGGTATAACACTTGTAAATTGGTCTGAGCAGCAAAACTTGCATCTCATATTCGACGCGAAAGACCTTGGTATTTTTCAATCCGGCCGATGGCGCCGAGATTACAACCCAGACCTATGTTTCGTTTCATCTAATTCTAAAAATCAACCAATACATGCTTTAAGACAAGTATTATTGGGTTTCCCACATTTTCAGCATCGACCAGTAATATTTTAATTTAAGGGGACAACAAAAAAATATCAATTCACAAAGATATTATAGATTACTGAGATAAATTTGATTGTTTCATGACAATTCATTTATGTATTTAAAAAAAAATTGTTTTAATTTTACAAATAAATTTTTATTACCTAGGAGAAGTTTAAGAACCCGTTGGCATGGTTGACTTGCTTGCGTTCGGACCATATTATCGAAAATATTATAGCACTATGTTAGATAATTTTATTTAGCGTATGGATACATTTGTACAGTGATAAACAAAGTTAACAATCAAAGAAACTCAAATTTCAACGTAGAGAATTTTTAAGCCATTCGAGTGCATTCGGTGTTGCGTCGATAAAATCTGTTATTGGTCCTTGATATTGTAATTGTTTGTTTTTGTGCTCCACAATCACAAGACGGTGACGTTACTACTCCCCATTTGTAAAAAGAATCAGCACATCTTCCATTTAATGTCCGGATTCTTTTCAATTTCACCCAAAAATTACGTGGAATGTCAAATCCATTCAATTTGATATTGGGGTCTGTTATGTCCAGTAATAATGAATTATTAGACTTGAAAGGTGTCCATTCATTTTCCATGATTCTTTTTTGTCAAAATTACTTGCTTTGAGTTCTTCAAAGAAAAATGGAGGTGGGTTACGAGATTTCAATCGATGAAAATTTGGTGTAACGAGATCTTGATATGCTGGAAGTAGTTGATTGTCCATTATTTTACCATATTCTTTTAATAAGGCCTGAGATCGTCGCAAATGCGGAGGTTTAATATTTGATAAAACTGAAAGCCATTCTATTGGTGTCGGGTTGATTGCTCCGGTGATAATACGCATTGTTGTTCTTAGTTGTACATCGATTTTGGTTGGGTGTGTACTTTTCAACCAAACAGGCGCACAATATTCAGCTGAGGAGAAAACAAGAGCCATTGCTGATGTTCTCAATACATTCGCAGAAGCGCCCCATGTTGATCCCGCAAGTTTTTGTATGATATTATTTCTTGTCTTTAATTTGGCCTCAAGCTTCAAGCAATTTTATTTGTGTGTAAGTGATCTGTCCAATGTGTGACCCAAAAATTTCGGATTATAGTTATGTGTAACTTGTGTTCCGTTAAAATTGACCCAACGAACTTCAGTTTTATCCATGCTTGGACATAATCTCCATTTCTTCAAAAAATTTCCCAGTATTATTAGATCTTCCTCCAAAATGTTTTCAGTAATTGAAAATTGATCGATTGAGTTGAAATAAGTTGAGTTTAAAGTAGTTGGAAATTGATTCTTGGTTGAGTTGTTGGTAAATCGATCACGTAAATGTTGAAAAATAATGGAGCCAATACTAATCCTTGTGGGAGACCATTACTCAATTTCCTGAAAGAAATCTTCTCATTATTTCGATACACTTGGAAAAGGCGATTTGTAAGCATATTGTTGGTTACTTGAGCAATTTTAAGGCATGGAATAATATTGAGCAGCTTATATATTAAGTCTTTTCGCCAAACGGTGTCATAAGCCGCTGTTAGGTCTATGAAAACAACAGACGTTTTTATTTTTTTTTTGGAACCCAAGTTCGATATAGTTGGTTAGTGGCAATACTTGATCTGTGCAATTGCGTCTACGTTTGGTAATATTGCAGTTTCCATTATGTAAAAGCGAGCAAGCCATTTTCTGGTATTTTCTCCGCAATTTTTAAGGAATTCTGGATAGACATTATCGAAGCCAGCTGCTTTGCACGATTTCATGTCCGATTATGAAGCTACAATCTCTTTGATGGTGAAAGGGCGACAATATTCGGAAGATCTTGGTGTGTTTCGTTTCAAGTTTTTAAGATTTAAGAGAACGGTTTTTGAAAGTTCTTTATGTGGTTCAACTCTTGACATGTTGACTATCCTATTCGCTATTAAATTTGGATTTATGTTTGTTTTATCAGCAAATTTCTTTTTCCCAGCATCCAATTTTCATATTTGACTCCATGCTTTTCTACTAGAATGTGTAAAATCCATATTTTCCATAGCAGACTTTCTTGTCGATTAGCATCTAAGGATCTTAATAGATCATCAGCTATTTCTGGGTCTCCACTTTCTTCGAATTCATTGAAAAGTCTTTCACTTTCCTCATTCCATCTTGGAATATATTCCATACGATAGCCTCGCGGTATGAATTTTTTTGCAGCTGTTAGAGTAGCGCCAAGGAAACGTTCGTAGTTCTTTGCAACTTGAGGAATAAATCGTACAGAAGCATCTTTTGAAAAATGCCATGAAGCCTTTAAGCTTTTAAGGCCTTTAAGGTTTCGGTATTGAATGTATCATCGGGATTTGTATTCCAGCCTCTACTATTACTGGTCGATGCTGAGAATGTGGGAAACCCAATAATACTTGTCTTAAAGCATGTATTGGTTGATCTTTAGAATTAGATGAAACGAAACAAAGGTCTGGGTTGTAATCGGCCGGATTGAAAAATACCAAGGTCTTTCGCGTCGAATATGAGATGCAAGTTTTGCTGTTCAGACCAATTTACAAGTGTTATACCGTTGATGTCATCATTCTGATATTTCCATAGTGTGTGATGGCTGTTGAAGTCACCAATATAGATGCTCGGTTTATCATATGAAGGGAGAACATTAGTCGGCCAGGCTGTGTTTGGTATATGTATATATTCATAATAATTGTTCCGCCAACCTCAATTGTTATGATAGAAACATCGTCTGTTGAAGGGGTTTCCACTAGTTCCACATTTTCAGATCACATTTTACATACGTTGCAGTTCCATACGATTGATGAAATGTTGCTCCGATAATTTCATATCCAGGAATTTCACCTCTGGCAACTAAAATTTCGTCTGATGCAATGTGTGTTTCTTGAATGACTGCAATATCTATTTTGTAATCTTTTAGTTGATTCGATAAATGTTCGCATTTCGATTTGCTAGATCCTTCAATATTCAATTGATAGATTCTTGTTATCGGTTCGATTTTTCTTGTATTTTGGTTTGAAATTTGATTTTGATTTTGGTGTATCATTTCAAACTTGTTTTTCCCTCTGTAATAGCCAGGAGATCAAATAAATGATAGTTTGGCTTCCGATATGATTATGACTATTTTTGATTGTGTACCTTTTAGGCAGTCTATCCTTACAACATTATTTAAATTTAAAATAACAATTTTATGAAAATATTATTTTTATCAAAAATGTTTTGCATCCGAAGTCAATGGTTGCTTGTTTATATTAAATAATATAATATAACTAGGAGGGCCCGGCGTGCTTCGCTACGCTTATAAATAAAGTTTTTGCGTAGACATTTTGTTGACGTAGAAGCAATGATTTCAAAAAGTGGTAATGAGAAATGCTAGCATATAATTTTTAATTTTTCTTTTTGAATATATGAATGAAAAATAATCAAAACTCTAGCTGATCAGTTCGGATATATGAAAAATTAGCGATCAAATAAGTTAGTGATCAAATAAGCTTACTTGAAAACTTATTTGATCGACGACTCGAAAACCGTCCTTTGTTCAAAGACAAAAGACGACTGAAATGAATGAGAAAAAAAGTTTCGTTTTTGTTGTTCGTTGTTCGCTAATATATAAAAAAGAAAATATAAAAAAAGAAAATAAATTTTTAATTTCGTTTTTATATGTATGTAAACTTATAATGCATATGTATATAAAAAGTTTTCCGTATATAATAACTTTTTTATTTATGATCCGATTTGTGTGAATCCGAATCCGATTATAGGTTACACTAATATCAGTTAGCTGTGAAAATTTGAAATGAATCCATCTGCGAATAAAAAAGCCTTAGGCTCCACAAAGTTTTGATCTAGCGTATTAATATATAAGAAGATATAATACGTTCATAATATATTTTATAATAAAAACATAATATAGAGATATAGATAACATAGATAATAAATTATTGATCATTTTTATCGTCTTCCATTACAGACGGATAGAAGAGAAGTTTGGTTATGAACTGATTGGTCTGATCTCGTTGTTTTTTATAAATATCTTCATCAGTAGAGTTCGGATGAAATCAAATCCATTATGCCTGCAAACAGTCAAACTGTCATGATCCCTCATTCACAACTGTCATATAGTGACAGAATGCAGAGGGATTCCTTTGTTTGCGAAATGAAATCGACTAGCTGATAGATACGCCAATTTAAAAACAATTCCTGGAACACGAGGATATCACTCATACATTCCTACAAATGATGGATCAATCTTAGCTAGACGTTATTCTAACTCTACGGAATTTAGTAATGTAAAATTAAATAAATGATAAAAAATGTGTAAAATATTTATTTTGAGTTAAAATTAAAAATTTATTATAAAAACATATATGTAAATCCAAAAAACACTGTTTATTTTTTAACTCCACTTTTTTTATGATGAAACATTTTAAGGCGTGTTGCAATAAAATTAATAAAAAAAAACAAATCGAATTTGAGTTTTTTACCGTTATGTTTCTAAAAGAAAGTGTTCAAGGTCATATAATGTGAATTATTATTTTGCTCTGTTTAATACATACATTTTGAGTTATATAACATTAAAATCAGTCCAGTAGTTTTGACTGTAGAGCCATTTCAATACACCAGGGCCGAGCAATTTCTTGATTTTTCAACACCCTGTATCTTAGACAGGGTTAAAAAAAAATAAAAAAAAAACTAAAAACGCAGAAAATTTTTTTTTATTGATGTCAACGAATTCTAATTCTACAAAATTAAAACTTCATTTCCAGACCTTGCTGATTTCACGTGTTTTTCACCCGGCATTAAAAATATGTTTCTCCTCGACGCCTAATAAATTCATTTTGTTAAAATTTTATCCGGAACTCCAAGAATTCCCATTGCAATAGGTAGATTTTATATGAAATCTACCTAAAACAAGCAGCTCAAAGGATAAACTTATATCATATTATTTAGAACATCAGCAGCCAAATTCTGTAACTGTGAAGCGGTGTAGTGATAAATTTTTTATCACTTCACCGTAAAAAAATCTAAATTAGTGAAATGTTAAAACTGAAAAGTTAATACTGACTTTTGGTTAGTGATAAAATAAAATGAAATCTTTTGTTGCTAACGCCATTATGTCAAAAAACACAATTACACCAATGTGATTTGTTTATTTAAGATTTCAAAATAACATCAAAAATTTTTTTTCAAATTTAACTTCGAAAATATTTAAATATAGTTAAATTGATGTTTAAATTGTGTTATTCAAAATGATTGGTATTTATGTGTTTTAGACCGTAGTTCGGAATTAATATATCTATATGTATATACGTATATACAGTCAACTAGATTTACATTTCATGTATCAAAACGCTCATGTTTGTCGTAGGTTTATGTATTGTTTTCTTGAACTTAATGTTTTTTGAAAATGAAACTGGCAATAAATGAAATTTATAATTTTTTTTAATTAATACAAATGAGCATTATTATCATAAGCCCGCAAGTAATTTTTAACTAATTTTAATTTGCTGAAACTCCTCTCACACGAAGCCACTAATACGCAAATAGTCATAAATAACTTTAGTGCGACCGTAAGATTCGGAAAAAATTCTAAAAAATCCCATTCTACGATGAATTTCAAAAAGTCTAGGTACACCCAGTTAGAAACTGTAACATTGGCCGCTTTTAAATGCCTCCTCACCCTTTGTATATCTATGAGGAGTTCTGTTGCCAATACCGCATCTTAAAAACCAGTAAATTTTGATACCGATAATTTTAACTCTTCACTGTTCGCCAAAAGCTAAGTGTTTGTCTGCACAACCTCGAACAATGAAGCGAAATCTTGAACTAACTTCAGTCTAGTTCGGAGTTCAACACTGAATCGGTCAAGACATTCCAACATGTCCTTTTTAAGTTGAGCTCTCAGTGTCAGTCCAACATCAGGTGCAAACTCACCACCCGTTCGTTTTTTGCGTTTTTATGACGAATTCGACTTTCTATTGGAATGTCATAGTCCTCCGATTTTTTCACAGCAAGATCTATTGCCTCTTCTACAATGAGACTTCGTTATGAATTGACTCTATTTTTGTAGCTAATTGATCAATATTCAAGTCCGTGCTTTGCAATCCAATCTGAGCACAGATATTATTTCTCTTAGAATATCATTCCAAAACAAAAGATGGCAAAGAAACGAAAAATCACATGCTGCATTGATAAGGTTCTGTGCAGCGCCTCTAGTGTCTACATTTTCTTGTTGATCACTTAACTTCTCAATTTCAGCCACAATCCCATCAAAGTTTTCGGCCAATACTTTTACTGCAGCATAATGAGCACTCCAATGCGCTGTTAAGAGTATTTTAACAGTTGCTTTGTTGTGTTTAGCAAGTACTTCCCAGCGGCTAGTCGAAGCAGAAAAACATGTAAAAATGGCTTTCACTGACGAGTGTTGGCCGTATAAATTAATTGAATGATCTTTGCAGCCCACAAAAATTGCTTTGTTATTTTTTGCTTTAATAATAGCTTGCACTTCTCCATGTATACTACTCATAACAGCTGCATTATCATAACCTTTGGGAGCGACAATTCATAACATCTATACCATCATTTTCAAGATTTTTACACGGAAAAAAACATGTCCTATTTCCAATCGAAATGCAGTTGTCTCAACCTTACCGTGCGGGCAGATATGGCGAATCGAAATACGAGATTGATTCAACAACCGTACAATGATAAGCCGATGCAGTTGAGACAATCACATGAAATATTTATGTGAAAATAAAATATAGTTGAATTAATCTCAAATACTTAAATTTTAAAATGAAAAATTCATGATATAAGGCCAAAGAAATATGTTTTCATGGAAATAGTTATTAACTTTATTCAACTACTGTTATATTGGATAGCACTTTATATTTTAATTACACCTCATTCTGTTATCAGGAAAATGTTACTGAGTACTGAGTAGTTGTCCCAATCACGGTGAAATTGTTTGTAAATATCTTTTCTTTGCATGAATAATAAACTGCCATCTTCGAGATGAGGTTATCATTACTTCAATTTTTTTTCAGTGTAAGAATTTCAAGGAATACTTCCTTGATTTCCACTTTACTACCATCAATTTTCACATAACGAATTACTTCTGACATTTGATCAATATGTGAAATGTCAGGTGTGCTATCAAACATAATTCCAAAATATTTAACCGATTTAATTTTGTTGACAAGCTTAAACTTTACGTGGATCGCTAAAACATTTATGAACTCATTTTGTATACCTGGTGACAAATATGATATTTTTGGTGATTTACCATGCTCCAAATTCAAAATGTGTTCTTTTAACACTACATCATACTTTGACAATAGTTTGGTTAGTTCTAAGAAATTGCCTTTATTTGAAGAACTTTGTCCTTCATCATGTCCATGAAATGCTGGGTTTTGTTTAGATAAAAACAAAGTTATATCCAATAAACTTGATAAAAGATGTTTCCACTTCTGTTTTTTATTATATATTAATTGCAAGGCTGCGTCTCGTATCGTTTTATGAATTTTTAACCTCATTTCCAAAGTTTTCCACTTTTCAAAATTCTCCAGTGTTCATTTGAAGTTTCATGCTCGGCCAATTTGGGATTTAGTTTCCACCGCTTCTGATATCCAGTAGTAAATGTTGATTTTGTATTATTATTATTGGTGACAGCAAATACACGACAACAGAAGCAATACAGGACGCAAGTTATTATTTACAGGAGAATAAACAATCCATGGCCGTAGAATTTTTTCACCATTATTCATCATTTTATAAAACCATTCTTTAGAAAGATGGCGAACATCACCTTTTATGTCTAACCCGTGTCTAGATACAGTAACAAACGACCCTTCTCTATTTTAAAATATTCACTTTCTTTTTTTATGATTTCAATGCGAACATTACCAGAGACGAGTATATTCCAATGTGATACATCTCTTAAGTCCTGAAGTGATTCACCCATGCAAATACTGTCTTCGATAGTAGAAGCATTAGCGGCATTATCACTGTCATTTTCATTATTCCTTTATAATTCGTCATTATAGGTTATCATTATTAATTCTGTATTGTTGCTGTTACTTTCCGAAGATGAGCCAATATTCTCTGAAACATTCGTTGCATCAACGTGATAATCAGTTTCTTTTGATGAACCTTGGATATCATCGGGTTTTGTAACATATTCATAGATTTGGTCTTTCTCTGCTGGAACCAACTTTTTCTTTAAAAAGTATGAACTCCTCGTGGCATATTTATTTTTTGGGATATTTGCTAAACGAAATCTAAAAAAATATTCTTAATTATAGTATAGGTATCAGCAAAGCATTAATTCTAAATATATTTGTAGGATACATAATAGGTACATAGTTCATAATAAGTACACTGTGTTAACGACTAAATACACCGCCAAGAAAATTAATTTATTTAAATTTCCTTGTAACAACTTATATTAAATAATATTTGATAAAATGGAATATACAAATCATAGCCTAATATTATAAGGAACTATTTAAAAAAATATAAGTATGAAATCCTAAAAGATATTTTATATAAAGAATTGAAACCAAAATAAAATATCCAATTAGAATCATGCTCAATAATTTACAAAATTGAATGTGATTTTTGTGAAAAATTTTACATCGGGAAAACCGGAAAATGTTTTAAAGACTGATTTAAGGAATACCTGCCTAAGAAGAAAAATAAACAAAATTTAAAGTTTATTTTTGCAAACCATTTACATAGTTAATAACAATAGCTACACCACTTTTAAAAAAAAATTGAAGGCTTTACATTTATGTAGCCAAGGATCTTTAAAAGAATCACTTGATGAGTTTGAAATTTCCAGGGGATTTAAAACCCAACAAAATGTAATTTTAAATGATAAACTTTCATTGAATTGAAATATATAAATATATAAAACTGAAAACAAACAGTATGAGTATGTATCAACCTGCAAAAATTTGCAAAACTGCAGTAATTGCATAACTGCCATTTTATTCCACAGTAATTATTTTTGTGTCCATTGAAAAACGATCTATTTCAATTTATTCTTTGAGTTTCAAGATAAAGGAAAAAAAATTATTTTGAGATCATTTACAAACACGGTAATTTGATTGTTTGTTAGTTTCCTTAGGTGTTTGCAATTAATTTGTTTGAAATGTAAAACATATATTAGGTAGTAAGGTTAAGCGGATATTTTAGAAATAATTTTGGAATAGAGACATTGTAACTCAAGGGTGCCACCCTATCGACAAAGGGTGCCACATTATCGACGTAAACCACTTTTCCTATACATTATTCAGCATATGTGTTTTCAGACCTGGTCATTAAATAATCATGCTTGCATACTAAATAATATATCGTAAAAAACGGTCAATATGGTATCTATAGGAATATTCAAAGGTATTGAGTAATTGTGGTGATGGGATTCAATGCTCAACATGTTGATTCGATTAATATTGTTAAAATTTTATTTCACGTAATAACTCAAAAATTTTAAAAATTCTACAATAGATTCTTTTTGAACCAATAACACATTTATAGGACACATTTATAAGTTATCACAATTTATAAATTAAAATTATATGGAAAACCTGGTTGAAATGGTTTCGAAGTGATTTATCATTGAAAACATTGTGATGGTTTGTTTAAGTTGTTTACGTTCGGGTGTCACCCCAAAACGGTTTCGAAGTGATTTATCGTTGAAAACATTGTGATGTTTTGTTTAAGTTTTTTACGTTCGGGTGTCACCCCAAGACGGGTGACACCCGGGGCGGACCGCCCCCCCCCCCCCCCGCCCCCCCCCCTAGCTACGCCTCTGCTGGCAATTACAAATAATGCAAGAGCCCAATACCATTGAAGACGTCATCTGTCTCTATCTGAACACTTATGCAGAAGTGTGTTCAGAAGATTGTAAAAGATCGACGTCTGCTATCGTAGTCGTGATGAAAATTTACCAAATATTACTTTTTATCCAGAACGGTAATATAACATACTTCTAGTGAGATATTATAGAATTCTTTCAAAATCTATATTTCTTGAACAATAGAGGAACAAATTCCTGTTGTTAGATTAGAACTTTAATTATGACCCCACTAGAGTCAAAATAAGTCTTATCTGCAAAAAATAGCAATATACTTGACATCTCGTTTATTTTAGCATTTCTCATAAATATGTCTTTGCATAACTGACGGCATGAATTAATTGAACAAATCTTTTATTTAATCCAATTAAAAATTAATTTCGCTCAACCATTATATTTTGTTCACAAAAAATAATTTTTTTTGAAAATAATAAATAAAGGATTTTTTATAATAATTCTATTAAATAAAACAATCAATGAAAATTTTATGCATTGACGTTTGATATTTAGTGAGTCGCCTACTTACTATAAGATTTTTTAACACTTACATCGCACATAAATTGCATATAGAATCGCAAAAAATGTTAAAATGATAAAAATTTGGTGATAAAATCGAAATAAAGAAATGTTTAACACTTCACAGTCACAGAATTTGGCTGCAGGTGTTATAATTATAGCACAAACAACGATCTACTGTATCGCTTTGATATGATTAAACATTAATTTTAAGGTAAATGTATTTTTGAGCCATATAAAGTAAAAAAGTTTTTAGAACACATAACCGCATAACTACTTTAAACCTAATTTGTTTAAAGTTATCATAAGACAAATTATTGGAAAATAATATTTTTAAATTTCATAATCTATTCTTTTAGAACTCATGTATTCAAATTTAAAACATTAAATTGATACAAATTTTAATACATAGATTTTGAAATTTAAAAATATTTTTATCCTACACAACCAAATCAAATTAAATCAATTTCTGACCAAAAAAAATTGGCTAAAGTCAACAACCTAAACATATGGTTAAAGTGCATTTGATGTAGCCAACAACAACAACGCGTAACCCCAAATTCTTCAAAAATTGAAAAATTATTTTGACCATTTTTAACTTACAAAAACAAACCAAAATTATCAATGAATTCTAAAAACCTTTACATATTTATATAAACATGTCAAAGGAAACACTAATCCATGCGAGTTTTTTTTTTATTATTAATTGTATTTTATCATCGTATTTTTTGTTGTCTCATTAGTAAAATAGAATATAAAGCAAAAGAAATTTCAAATACATATAAATGTTTCTCTTTTTTTATTTTGATTTGTTAAAGTATAAGTACTTTTTATCTCTGTTTAGAAATTTATTTCAAAACTAACCCGAAACATCAATACGTTGCCGGAAAATTATAACAGATCAAAAATTAACATAATTTAGTGAAAAGATGATACACTCAGCAAACTACTCAAAATCATCTCCATTTAGCGTTTCGAGAAAATATTACAAAATCACAAATTCATATTTCTTTCAAATTCCAAAAATATTGTAAAACTTAAATAAAATCAAACTTTTTCAAAATTCCAAAAATATTCCAAAAATTAGAATAAAATCAAATACTTAAACTTTTTTAAATTCCATTAATATTCCAAAAATTCTTAAAAATCCAAACTTTTTCCAAAATTCTAAAAATATTGCAAAAATTATAACAAAATCAAAAATTGAAACTTTTTTCAATATTCTAAAATATTATAAATATGGGTAGTTCTACAAACATAGGAATTTTGGACGGCCCTGCTTATTTCGTATACTAAAATGAAAAAAAAATTTTGTTTTCACATGAAATTTGTAAACCTTAACTATGTCTAGCTAGTCACCCAAAATACACCCGTTTCGAAATATACGTCTTAGAAAAAAAATTATTCAAAACGTCAAATTATCAGTCCCACCTGGCGTGTCCCACCTTGAAATTTCAAGCTGGTAAACTAAATAATCAATGAATCTAAGTGTGTAGAGACAAATTTACTCTGTAGTAATAATTTTAAATATTGGTGCTTTAATAATGTGTAAGAGCAATTTCACGAAGATTCAACAACGTTTTGACTTGACCCCTTTTAATTTTGATTATTTTTTGTTTTGTTTATAGATAGTCTTTGATAAATAAAAAATACAAGTTCTCTTAGAATTTTTTTTTCGACCAGGGGTCTTCACAGGGTGCCCCTCAATTTTTGTTATTTTGTGATGTGAGTGCATTTTGACGAGCGATTGTAGAAAAACTACTGAATCGATTTTCATAAATGATATGTCGTTGAATAGGTATTAGAACAAAGTTTTTAAAAATGTACATTGTTAATTTTTTGAAATAATTTTTAACGGTGTAACATAAGAAAAAAATGGTGTAATTGAAAAAAAGATGGCATAGCCTTTTTTTTTTTTTTTTTTTTAACTAAATTGAAGCTTATTTTATATCTAACAACTTGTGAAAGTTAAGGGCTAGCGTCATTTTTTGTTTTAGAGATAAAATTCGTTGTGCATATGACTGTCGGGAATCAGTTTTTTTTGTTCTGAAGGAAAATTATAAAAATGGCGATTTTTAGATTCAGATTTTTTTTTTATGTTAAATATCAAATATTTTATTATTAAATGAACTTTTTAAAAAGCAATTTCAGTCAAATTCAGCAAAATTTTGCGACATTTTGACTCGACGCTTTTTAATTTGGTTTATTTTGGTCTATATTTAAAAAAATTCTACTTGAAGCCGTATTTTTCATTTATCAAAGGCTATCTATAAACTAAACAGTGTACATTTTTAAAAACTTTGTTCTAATACCTATTCAACGACATATCATTTATGAAAATCGGTTAAGTAGTTTTTCTACAATCGCTCGTCAAAATGCACTCACATCACATAATAACAAAAATTGAGGGGCACCCTGTGAAGACCCCTGGTCGAAAAAAAAAATTCTAAGAGAACTTGTATTTTTGATTTATCAAAGACTATCTATAAACGAAAAATAATCAAAATTAAAAAGGGTCAAGTCAAAACGTTGTTGAATCTTCGTGAAATTGCTCGTAAATAATCATAACATAACTCTATATTTCATATTAGATATATCCTATTAAAGTTTGTCCCACCAATTTGTTATTATTCTCCTGCCCAACCAAAACACATTGAAAATATTGGAAATTCATATTTCTATCAAGTTATCGCTCGTCACAGGAATTAATTAAAGTTCAATAAATATAATATTGCAAGTGTTTTACTCAGTCCGAGGTTTTATCATTCAAAACAGTCATCATTAGTAGCAAGATCGTGTGTTGTCCAGTCAAATTACCAGTCCCCTGGCAAGCATTTTCGTAAAAAGTATTTTAATTACAGGTAATTTTGTAATTTTATACGTCGTGAATATGAATTGCCTTGGTATAGAATCCGTTTATTTTTTTTTTTTAGACGTAATTTTGTCATTTTTAAGCGAAATACTGATAAATTATCAGTCCCCTGTTCTCAGTCCCCTGTAAGATTTAAATGCGGGCAAACTTAGTTAAATGTTTATTTCGTATTTTGAGATAATATTGAGACAATTTTGAGTTAATTTAGGATTAAGAAGGATATTTTTTAATTTTGACTCTTGTATTTTTGTGTTTTTTTTTTTTTTTTTTTTTTTTTTTTTTCTTGACTGGCCACATTCAGAAACGTTGCCAGAACGTCATCAACTTTAACTAAAACTAGTTGCCAGAACTTATACGCAAAAAACATACCGTGCCGTAATCAGCTCCATTTTCTTCCTTCGTGTGTAGAACTACCAATATAAAATTCAAAAATTCTATTTTTTCAACATTCTAAAAATATTGCAAAAATTATAACAAAATCAAAAATTGAAAAATACCAAAAACATTCCAAAAATTAGAATAAAATCAAATATTTAAACTTTTTCTCAATTCTAATAAAATTCCAAAAATTCTTAAGAATTCAAAGTTTTTCCAAAATTCTAAAAATATAGCAAAAATCATTACAAAATCAAAAATACAAACTTTTATCAAAATTTCAAAACTATTTCAAAAACTATAACCAATTCATAAATTTTCATGTCCAATTTCATTTTCAGTTACATTTACGTTATAAAAACAGATAAATTTTTTTTCCAAAAAATTGGCTAAAAAAATCAATGAACTCATTTTTGATACACTTGAAATTATTTTTTTGACAATTTTATAATGCCATAATTCTCTATAATAATAATATATTTTCATGCATACATATTATTAATTTTATTTTTTTCCAAAAAATTGAGTAAAAAAATAAATAAAAATCTTTCTTTTGACACACTTGACAACATTTTTTTGACAAACTTATAATGCAAAAATCTAGATTTTGGTCTCCCATACCAATCCCGACCATCAAGATTTCTCCAAATTCAATGTTCCTACTCGTAATCACTTAAAATGAACGTTTTTTAAGCAAAAAATATGCAAATTTCCTTGTTTTGACACACTTGACGATTTTTTTGACACGCTTCCGGTACAGCTATCGAACACATCGTCTTTTCGGCTCTTTCTATTGAGTAATCCTATTTTTAGAAAAAAAAAATTTTCAAATCCGTTCAGCGGTTTTCTAGATTTCGTAGGTTGTGACGGACGGACGGCGGACGGCCGGCCGACAGACAGACATACATTTTTGTTTGTTGCTTTTTTAGAATCAGTAGGTCCTAAAACGTCGAGAAATGCCAAAAAGCATGGGTAAGAATTTCACTTTGAGCTCATGAATGTAATCTTAGGTCTTTCAGACCGAAGTAATTATATCAAACACGACCAAATGAATCAATTTAAATCAAACTCTGACCAAACTAAATTGATATATTCTAAAATCTAAAGTCATCGACCTAGGACAATAAAAACTTAATATAGTTCCATTCAAATCCATTTAAAAAAAGATGAAAAAATAAATAAAAAATCTTGGCAACAAAACAAACAACCCGTAACCCAAATAACAAATTCTTCAAAGATTAAAAAATTTGCTTCTTCAATATACAAAAACAAAAAATTATCACCCCAACACAATCCTTAAATTATATATTTAAACACTCATACATACGAGTACTTTTTCTATTTTATAATTATCGTATTTTTTCGTATTTAAGTAAAAGTAAAATAGAAAATATACAAAAACAAAAAATTATCAATGAATGAAATTATATTTGTTAAATATAAAAAATTATCATCCCAATACAATCCTTAAATTATATATTTAAACACTCATACATACGAGTACTTATTTTTTATTTTCTATTTTATAATTATCGTATTTTTTCGTATTTAAGTAAAAGTAAAATAGAAAATAAAGCAAAAGAAATATTTCTCTTTCAAATATAAATTCTCATTTTTTTATTTTGATTTGCTTTGTTTATTGTTTCATATAAGACAGAAAGAATGCAATGTATAATTTGTAAAATTTGTAAATTGCTTATCCCTTCAACTCTGGTTGTACTTTTATTTGTATTATCAGTATTCTATATACAATTTATGTGATGTAGCGTTCCTTTCACTTTCGAATTTAAATTTTAAGATTAAATATTCCAAAAGAAAGGTTACGCATACCTGAAGTATTAAACTAAACAAAATAATAGAAATTAATCAAATCAGCTGATAACTTGAATTTTAATATAAAAAAAAGAAATAAATTTTGAATGTGCGCAATAGGATAACGACCTGGTAGAGTGACTGCATTTAGCTGTCTATAGTCACCACATGGACGCCAATCGTTAGTGTTCTTCTTTTTTACCATGTGAAGAGGTGATGCGGTTGAAGAAGATGATGGACGACATATTCCAATTTTATTCATATGTTCGAATTCTAGTCTAGCTGCTTTATCTTTCAATGCATCCAGTCTACGTGGTCTCGAATACGGTAGTTGACCTCGAGTGAGAATGTGGTGTACCACGTTGTGCATGACTGGTGTGTTATAGTTTGGAGCTTCTATTAAAGAGGGAAACAACTTCAGAATGTTATTGTAGCCGTTTGCAACGATTTGTTGTAGTGGAGTGGGTATATCTATGCGAGAACTTACTCCATTAACGGAAAGTTTTGTACCAGGATCTATTAATCGCTTATTTTTCACATCTACTAAGAGATTATATTTGCTTAAAAAATCAGCTCCTATGATCGGTTTGCTGACTTCTGCGATTATGAACTCGTGGATAAATACACGACGTAATCCCAGATCAAATTTGATTAGTTTAGTGCCATAAGTGTCAATTGTTGAACCATTTGCTGCAGAAAGGGTTAAGTCAGGATTTCTGGAAGTTAGTCGAAAACTGTTCCGTGGAAGTACTGAAATTTCAGCTCCTGTGTCCACTAAAAATGAAATGTTGGTTCCAGGGTCCCGAATGAAAAAGCGACGATTGTTTACCTGCCCACTATTAGTCGCTGTAATAGCGGGTGTTACTGGTTTGGGGAATCATTTTTAGATTGAAATTTGTTTTGAAAATCGCAAGGTTCAATACACTTTTTAGCTTTGTGTTTAAAGTTTGAGTGACACCAACACCATGATCGTTTTCTGGACCGACTGCGAGATCTATCTCGCGAATGTCGAAAATTTTGTCGCTGATGTGGTGAGTATGAACAAGGACCACTATTCTGGATAGCTATAGTTTGAATCATGGATTCGAGTTTTGAAATTTGTTCTTTCAATTCGTTATATTGGGGTGTGGAATTGGTATCTGAATTTGATGTGCTTGATGTTGGCTTGTGAATTGCAAACACGTTGGGAGAATCACTTGCTTCATAAATCTTATCGGCTAAATCTGTGAGACCTGATATAGATTTTTCTCCCACCGCAATTAAAGGAACAGTCATGTATTTCGGCAATCTTCGAAGCCATAATTTTTTAATGATATGATCACTTACTGAATCACCCGCAAGCCTCTTCATTTCTCTTAATACCTCTGAAGGTTTTTGATCACCCAATTCGGCCCGTTCGAGTAATTTTTCGAGACGTTTCTCTTCTGAGAGAGCGTGACGATTCACTAGAGCAGTTCTTAACGTATTATATTTATCGGTTCTAGGTGTATTCATCAATATATCATATACTGATTCGCATATCTGTGGAGGCAATGCCGCTACTGCGAGGCAGTATTTTGTAGAGTCATTATGAATATTATAAACCGTGAACTGTACTTCCGCTTGAACGAACCATAGCTGTGGGTTTTTTTCCCGAAATGGAGGAAGTTTAATATTTGTTGATTCTACCCTGGAATTGCCAGAAGGACCAGGCCCTTTCGTTTCAAAACTATTATCATTTTCTGTATCGCTCATTTTAAAGTAAAGAAAAAGTATGTACGAAGAAAAATAATATTAAATAAATAAAATTGTTACTTGAAAGAGAGCAAGCACAGACCAAAATATGTATCTATAAATATTATTGAAATGTTTATATGTTTTCAATGTTTACTATATATAAAAATAATTTCTAAAAAAAAAAATCAGGATCATCTGACTGTATACTCTTTTACTAATATAATGCAAATTAATTTTATTTGATTGAAACCTGCAAAAATGTATTTCATTAATTCCAAAAAAAAGATAATGCAAAATTTTTTAAAGAAAATTAATTAAATTTAGATAAAAAAATTTATGTTGTTAAATTTAAATCAATAAAATATTTCAAAATTAAATTCAAATAAATAATTATAAAGCTTTTATCTGTTATGTTATTCCATATGTTCTGGAACAAGGTTGCTTTTCTCCAATTGATGTTCCGTTGAGTTTGATTAATTAATAAATGGTATATATATCTTCAGTAACCGTAGTTGTATCGGTTTTCCAGGCTTATTGCTTAATGGCCAATAATTGTTTTCATTGATGATCAGCAAATAAATTCTTTAACTATATATATAGATATATATATGTACTGTACTAACTATATACATAATAACTATATGGTATTATTACTATAATCTCACAACACTGAGAAACTTGTTGTAGAATAAGTGCGGTTTTTTATTGAATTTTCATAAAAAAATATGTCTTTATCAAAACACTCAGTTTCTATTGAACAAAGAATTCTTATTATGATGTAATGCACTGGTTTTTATATGAATTTATTTATGATGATGTTGTACCGCTTTTTATAATGTTTTTTATGTTATAATGTAACAGTTTTACACCGTTATGACCACATTTTAAATTTTTATTGATTTTAGTGTATCACAATTTCACAAATTTTAAAGTTTCTTACACTTATTTTTAACAAATAAACTTATTTCCATCAGTAATAAACCAAATTTTCCGCGTTACGTTTTAAATAGTTCGTATAACGGGGTCACCATATATCGAGTTTGATGGTTTATAATAATAAAACTTTTAGTTTTTAATGTATTTAATTTTTTATGAAATAAACTTTTATTGTAGAACTTCAAATAATATATTTAGAAAAAAATCAATTAATTTAATTTTTAATTTAGATGTCTGAGCACTCAGATTGTTTGACTCGATATAAAATTATTTTTAATATATTTATTAATATGAAAATTTATTTCTTTTTTTTATATTAAAATTCAAGTTATCAGCTGATTTAATTAATTTCTATTATTTTGTTTAGTTTAATACTTCAGGTATGCGGTTACGGTTTTCTTTTGGAATATTTAAACTTAAAATTTAAATTCGAAAGTGAAAGGAACGCTACTTGTGAATAGAGTTTATTTCTCTCTATATATGTTTCTCTATGACAATACTAAATAAATAACGGTGCATGGACTATGTATGAGGTTTTTCCTCATGAGATTTGAGCAACTTTTTATTATTATTTTTAATAGAAATACAATGCTTTAAAATGTAGGTTGCTCAATTCTCTACTAATCATGAGGAAAAAGTTAAGAAATTTTTAACTTTTTCATTGAGGAAAAAGTATTTCAAAAATAATTTTTTTTCCTTAAAATAAATATTCATACAAACTTTCACGAGTAAAAGTATTTTCATTGTGCATGCTCTGTTAATAAAAATAAAATTATCTAAACAAAATTAAAATTTATAAAAAAACAACGTAACCGAAAATCGTGACGATTTTTTTAAATTTGATACTGCTTTAAAACTTCTCTCATACGCCGATAAAGAAGTTTCACTTCAAAAAAACAACGTAACCGAAAATCGTGACGATACTGCTTTAAAATTTATCTCATACGCCGATAAAGAAGTTTCACTTCAAAAACTTCAATATAAAAACCACAAAAGAATTATATTTCAATCAAACGGTAATAGAATCAAACGGTTTTTTTAATATTCTCTATTTTTTTGTTATATTTCTCATTCGACATATTGATAGTAAAGAAACTGTCGAAAGGTATTTTATAGTCAAAAATTATTGTTCTATATGCAACTTTATTTTGTGAACATAGATTTTATTTTTCAGGGAAAGTTCAAAATATATTAGTAAGAAATATTTACATACATTTATATTATTTATTTTCCTAAATTGTAAATTTCTAAATAATTTTTATAAATTATAAATGTTTATTCCTGATAACCACTTTTTATAATATTATTAATATTATAAAGTGCTTGCAATTTTATGTCGCTCAGCTCTCGGACTATTATTATAAGGAATACTATTTTGAAAAATTTTTTATAAATTGCCTTTAGGCTGATTTTTCAATATTATGTTACATATGTTGAGTAGAGAAATAGTCTTCAGTCAGTAAGCTGGATTCGTTAGCGTTTGGCGTGGGTGGGGCTCCAAAGTTGTAAAAAAACCATGTATCTTGCAACTACTTTATAAAATCTGAAAATTCGTTTGAGAGCAGAATATTAATTAAAAATAAGTTTTGTGATTGTCAGTCACTCCAATCCTGTAACCGAACGCGTCAGTCACGAAGTTGTAAAAATACGGTAATCGTGCAAGTACTTTATAAAATCTGAAATTTAGTATACAGATGGAGAATATTATTATAATTACAAAAAATGTTGTCAGTCAGTATACTTCTGCAACAAATGCCGTCAGTCGTAAATAAAAGTTTGCCTTTTTGTAATACGGCCGGCGCCCTCAATAAATATTAACATATATTGAATGAAGTTTCTTTTTTCAATGGATATTCATTTTATTGCATGTACATTGAAGCTGATCTACTCGAACGACTATTAAAATATATAATATTAAACTTAAATAACAAAATTAATAGAATAATATACAGATTTTAATAAAGTTTATTCAACAAATTCTTTTTAGTCTTGAGTATGAAATAGCATTCTAATATAAGTCGCTGCAGTTGTTGTAAACATCACTTGAGTCATCAGTTTCTGGATCAGTTATATCTGACAATTCATCATCTGCAAATACCTTAAATTTAGTTAAACTTCTAGTATATAAGTCATGAAATTTTGAATGTTAGTCCTATTCAAATTCAACTGTTCAAGAAATCAATAAAGAACACTATTCAGGAAGCATTACAAAAATTATTATAATTTCATCACGTGAGGTAACCAATTACTAAGAATTTCAGATTCACTCAACCAGGAGCCCAGAACAACAGCAACATTTTCAAGTGTTACAAAAACTTGCATCATTATAAACATTGGGTATCAAGTGTAAACAATAAAAATTAATTAAAGTCTTAACAAGAAGTTTTATTAATTTTGAAAGTATTTATAGTGTAAAAGTGAAATTTTTAAAATAAAAATAAAAACAAGTGTTAATTAGTATCCCATCAGGAATATAACTGCGTTTCTATTATTTTTCTTAACCAGCTATTTTCTAGAATTCTAATTCAACAGAATAATAGCTATTGTACTACATCTCAAATATAGCTACTGGCTTCCGAATAAATCATTCACAAAAAACAAACATAAATCTAAAACAAGAAATAATTAAAATAAACAAACAACCACTTATAATAAGAAAATCTCACATGCATTCCCTGCACGTGTTGAAACAATAAATTATAAAAATATTATGATCATAAAAACCTACCATAACATAAATAAACAAATGAAAGAATGTAAACAAACTTAAATTAATAACTTGGTCAAATTACTTAAAAATATAAAAAATAATAAGTGTGTGAAATCGTGTCAATTTTCATTTTAATAGCTTTAAAATTTTATATTACTTTTTGTCTAATAAACAAATTTTGGTTAACAAATTTTATATATATATTTAAGTAAAATTCAAGTATATAAGAAAATCGATAATTTTATATTTTTGGTAGGGATGAAAATATTGGGGAAACAATTTTGTATTATGTATATCGATTAACTATTTTGTATATATAGTAGAACATTTATAATAAAAATTCAGAATTGATTTTAAAATTAAACCTTGTGTTTTATTTAGAATTCTTTCTCAACTGACGTCACCGAATAGCATCAGCTAAAGGGACTAACAGTAAGAGACAAAACTGATTAATTTGAATTGTTAAAGGTTTGTCAATTACTGGGACAGTTCTCTGACTGAATACGAACTTGACTAAAACAAAAATAAACTATATCTGTAGGATAACTTCACATAAGTTTCCTGCCAACATTCACATCAAGAATTATAAAACATATTATAACTTTGATCATGAGCTCAACTAGAAGATAATAATAACGAAATATATTATATGGCGACCTATACCAAAACGAACGTGGAAGCGATTAAAGAAGAATACAAGGAGAAGAAGATAAATACACCGCAAGATATAGAACAGATCATCAGGAAACCAACAGTGATCAAATTTAAAAAGGAACGAGCTGGTGAATTAGCAAGATTGACTTGCGGATTGAAGAATTTTTACCGTTTGGCAAACTCAGCTGTAACCGAAAAAGAAAAAGAGTTGTTTTTAAACGAAGCTGCAGCAATAAAAAGTAGACACGCAGCGATTCTGTGTCAAAAAAAAGTTGTAAAAATAAAAATAAAATTTTTTCGATTGATGAAATCGATAATATAAGTTTTAGTTTTAGCAAAAATTAGAATTTTAAATATTTAAATAAAATTTTTTTTTTATATACTAGAATTTAAACTTTTCTCTAAAAAAAAAAAAAAAAAATTTTATTATTGATTAATAAAATAGATTTAATAAAAATTTTCTCTAAAAACGAGAATAATTTCATATTTTACGATTACGGTTTGTAATTAATTTACAAATAAAGATGGGTAACAATAGTCAGAAACCCGAAGAAAAAGAGATAATAGTAACGAACGGTGCCGGGTCTGCAACTAATATAACTGGAAATTCAGTTAATGAAAAACTAAACATATATGAAATTATTGCCGTTCCAAAACGGTTTCGAAGTGATTTATCATTAAAAACATTGTGATGGTTTGTTTAAGTTGTTTACGTTCGGGTGTCACCCCAAAACGGTTTCGAAGTGATTTATCGTTGAAAACATTGTGATGGTTTGTTTATGTTTTTTACGTTCGGGTGTCACCCCAAAACGGGTGACACCCGGGGCGGACCGCCCCCCACCCGCCCCCCCCCCCTAGCTACGCCTCTGAGGGGCTGTACTTTCACAAGGTGAAATTGGAAAAGATTTACCAATATTTTACGCAAGTAAATCATTAAATAAGCATGAAATAAACAAACCGGTAATTGAGAAGGAATTATTAGCAATCCATTGGGCAATAAATTTCTTCAGACCATATATTTATAGAAGAAAATTTATAGTTGTAACAGATCACAGACCATTAGTGAGCCTGTTTACACACAAAAATCCATCATCGAAATTGACAAGGATAAGATTAGATCTATCCGACTACGACTTTGAAATAGTGTATAAACAAGGAAAAATTAATACAAATGCAGATGCACTATCGAGAATTAAGATTGACTCAGAAATATTGAAAGCAATGATACCCACTACTACAGTAAATATAGTCACGAGAGCCATGAAAAGAAAAGAAGATATGAAAAGAATCGAGGAAAATAACATCACAGGAATGAATGAGGGTGGCCAACCTTATACATGGAACTGTACTTCGATCTCTGAAGTAAGAAATGTTAAAAATTTAAGATTTATAAATATTAATAGTTTGCAATATAAATTTAATAATACTGATGTTTTGTACAGCGAAAATCCGCACATGAACTATGGTTTTGTGCAGGAAAAGCATGTAAAGAAAACGAGAAACAGTAAGAATAATAAAGCGCCCAAACACAAGAGTTTGGAAAATGAAAATGATATATCAATTAATAAAAATGAAGTTATTGTAACATTTAGCGAAAATCCGCATATAGACTTTGGTTTTATGCTGGAAAAGTTAATATGGAAAATGAAAGAAGAAAATATAGAAAAATTAGCGCTTAAAACTGATGATGAAATATTTACACGTGTTAAAATAAATGAGTTCAAAGAGATATTTACCGAGCTGCAGTCGGAATTGAACAAAAATAATAAGCAAACAAATCTAAGAATATTAATATATGAGGCTCCATTAAAGATTAATGATAGTGACAGAATGATAGAAATTATAAAAGAATTTCATAATACACCACACGCTGGAGGACACTCAGGTGTGAGAAGAACGATAACTAAAATTAAACAACGTTATACATTTAAGAATCTAAATAAACTGGTAAAGAATTATGTTAATAGATGCGAAGTATGTGCTAGGAACAAACAAATTAGAAATATAAGAGAAAAACTAACCATTACTGAAACTCCTAAAACTAGCTTTGAGATAATTTCAATGGACACAGTAGGTCCCTTAAGACCGACAGGTACTAACAGATATATACTTACAATCCAATGCGACTTGACAAAATATGTCGAAGCAATTCCGCTAGAAAATAAAGAGGCAAAGACTATAGCTAAAGCACTAGTAGAAAAGTTCATTTTGAAATATGGACATTTCAAAATTCTAAAGACTGATATGGGCACTGAATTCGTAAATGAAATCATGAAACATATATGTTCATTTTTTTCAATTAATCATGTAACTTCAACACCATACCATCATGAAACACTTGGTTCCATCGAAAGAAATCACAGAGTTTTAAATGAGTATTTACTTTCGTTTACACATGATTATAATTGGGAAGACTGGATTCCGTACTTTGTATTTTGTTATAATATAACACCACACACTGACACGGGTCATTCTCCTTACGAACTAATTTTTGGTAAACTAGCGTCGTTACCAACAGACGAAAAATTCATAACAAGTGCACCAGTATATAATCTTGAGGACTATGCTCAAGAATTAAGATTTCGTTTGCAACATGCAAACAATAAAGCCAATGAACTTCTACATCTAGCTAAATTAAAGCGTAAAGTCATATACGATCAAAGAGCAAACCCTTTGGACATTAAAGTTGGAGACTCAGTTTGGTTAAAAGCAGGTGATCGCAAAAAATTGGATGCACCTTATTCAGGACCCTATGAGGTCGTAGATATTAAAGAAACTAATGTTAAGATAAGAAAAGGAAATATGATAAAAGAAATTCATAAGAATAGATTAAAGAAAAATATTCCCAAATAAAATTAAGAAAAATCCAATACGGATTAGAATGAAATGATTTATTATAACATTTATTAGATTAAAACTTTTCAAATTGTATATTTAATGCAAAAATTCATTTGATTTACAAAATAAATTTTTGTTTAGGAAAAGGGGGGGATGTACTACATCTCAAATATAGCTACTGGCTTCCGAATAAATCATTCACAAAAAACAAACATAAATCTAAAACAAGAAATAATTAAAATAAACAAACAACCACTTATAATAAGAAAATCTCACATGCATTCCCTGCACGTGTTGAAACAATAAATTATAAAAATATTATGATCATAAAAACCTACCATAACATAAATAAACAAATGAAAGAATGTAAACAAACTTAAATTAATAACTTGGTCAAATTACTTAAAAATATAAAAAATAATAAGTGTGTGAAATCGTGTCAATTTTCATTTTAATAGCTTTAAAATTTTATATTACTTTTTGTCTAATAAACAAATTTTGGTTAACAAATTTTATATATATATTTAAGTAAAATTCAAGTATATAAGAAAATCGATAATTGGTAGGGATGAAAATATTGGGGAAACAATTTTGTATTATGTATATCGATTAACTATTTTGTATATGGGGTATTCCACGTCAAATCGACCACTTTTGACCCGACCCCTCTCGATTTGGTTGAAACTTTATTATCTTTTTGTACCGCAGTAATTATATGTTTTACAGTTTGTTTTTAAATTTTTCACCAAGCCCAAAAAATGTTACGAATTTTTTAATAAAATGGCTATTTATCTTTCAAATGCCCATGGTTTTGTCAAAAATGCCTTAAAAGCGACGCGCTTTTTTTCGACATTGTTGTAATTAAATGTAGTTTTTAGGAAAAAAAACAAAAAAAATTTTCGATGTCTTTTGTCATGCAATTTTTTAGTTTTTTGAGAAAAAACATCAATTTTTCAAAAAGCGACACTTTTTATTTTTTTTATTTTTTCTTATTTTTTAACTTTGAATTGTTCTTTAGTTAATACCGTTAGAACTAGAGTGGGCCGACTTCGCTTTCTATTTTATTTTTTAATTAAAAAAATTGTTGTTTTTATTTATTTATATATATGGGACGATCCACCTCAAACGGGCCAGTGCTGCGACCGAAATTGGGGGTGGTTTAAAAAAACGTGAGATGGCTCAAAATTTTTGTATTGAAGTATTCTTTCTAATAACAGGTAACGTTTTAGAATTTTTCAAAATGATGGGGTCAAAATGAAGGGTTAATCTCGACATATTTCAACAACGTACGTGGAAGCTAGTTACTAACACGTAATAAAAATTTTTAGAAATAGATTGTTAATTTAAAAATGATTGTAGGAGTACGATATTTAAAAATTTATATGATTGATTAAAAAAAAATATAAATGGTGACTTCAAAATGGCACCAATTCATCAAATTTGCATTTTTACTAACAAAAGAAGCTTATATTTTACCCTTCTACGGCTTGAAAACTATCTTTTAGGTTTTTAAATAGTTGTAACATCAATTTATCAATAACTTTCAATTATTATTTAAAATGGCCGAAGCACAATACAGTTCTTTTAAAAAAAATTCAACTTTAGACAAAAAACAACAAGAAACCTTGGAAGAGTAAAAAATAACTCAATTATGACTTTAGAGATAAAAATACATACGTGTTTGTTTTGTTTTTTACGAAATTCGTTTAATTTTTACAAAAAGTTTATTTTTGGACATATACCCGCGAAATTGTTAAAAATGATGATATTTTGCGCCAGCCATTTTGAATAATTATTGATATTCTTTGAAAACTTGTTGCTACAACTATTTAGAAACCTAAATGATAGTTTTCATGCCGTAGAATGGTAAAAAATAAACGTTTTCGGTAGTAAAAATTCAAATTTGATGAGTTGGCGCCATTTTGAAGCCGCCATTTTTAATTTGTTTTATCAATTATATAAATTTTTAAATATCGTACTCCTACAATCATTTTTAAATTAACAATCTATTTCTAAAAATTTTTATTACGTGTTAGTAACTAGCTTCCACGTACGATGTTGAAATATGTCGAGATTAACCCTTCATTTTGACCCCATCATTTTGAAAAATTCTAAAACGTTACCTGTTATTAGAAAGAATACTTCAATACAAAAATTTTGAGCCATCTCACGTTTTTTTAAACCACCCCCAATTTCGGTCGCAGCAATGGCCCGTTTGAGGTGGATCGTCCCATATATATAAATAAATAAAAACAACAATTTTTTTAATTAAAAAATAAAATAGAAAGCGAAGTCGGCCCACTCTAGTTCTAACGGTATTAACTAAAGAACAATTCAAAGTTAAAAAATAAAAAAAAATAAAAAAAATAAAAAGTGTCGCTTTTTGAAAAATTGATGTTTTTTCTCAAAAAACTAAAAAATTGCATGACAAAAGACATCGAAAATTTTTTTTGTTTTTTTTCCTAAAAACTACATTTAATTACAACAATGTCGAAAAAAAGCGCGTCGCTTTTAAGGCATTTTTGACAAAACCATGGGCATTTGAAAGATAAATAGCCATTTTATTAAAAAATTCGTAACATTTTTTGGGCTTGGTGAAAAATTTAAAAACAAACTGTAAAACATATAATTACTGCGGTACAAAAAGATAATAAAGTTTCAACCAAATCGAGAGGGGTCGGGTCAAAAGTGGTCGATTTGACGTGGAATACCCCATATATAGTAGAACATTTATAATAAAAATTCAGAATTGATTTTAAAATTAAACCTTGTGTTTTATTGAGAATTCTTTCTCAACTGACGTCACCGAATAGCATCAGCTAAAGGGACTAACATGTAAAAGACAAAACTGATTAATTTGAATTGTTAAAGGTTTGTCAATTACTGGGACAGTTCTCTGACTGAATACGAACTTGACTAAAACAAAAATAAACTATATCTGTAGGATAACTTCACATACGTTTCCTGCCAACATTCACATCAAGAATTATAAAACATATTATAACTTTGATCATGAGCTCAACTAGAAGATAATAATAACGAAATATATTATACTATTGGGTTTGACATTCTTGAACTATTATAACACAAGCTACTGCAAATTTACAAAATAAATGGATAACTATTTGGGGATACATCAACTTGAATCATCATTTTCTGTATCAGATTTATCTGACAATTCATCATCTGCAAATTAATAGAAGTGTAATATATTTAAATGATTAAATAAGTAAGATAAACATGCCTAATCACACGTATTTCGTTAATAACTACATCTTTTACGAAAATTGGAAGTTGTTGACCTTCAAACCAATGAAACTCACAACGTCCGGCTATTTCAAGCCAACCATTTTTAACGGCCATCTCTGTAGTTGGTATTGTTTTATGTGCTTTCATCCAAGTATTTGAAATGTATGCACTGCGATCAATGTGGTTAATAAGCTCAGATCTTGTCGTGAAGAGCTTTCTCATTAGAGAACCAATGACAATGGCATAGCAGGATGCGTACCTAGAGTAATTTAACGCCGTAATGACTAAGGCTCAGTCCTCGTGGATTTGATGGAGCAATACCTGCTGCTTCAGCACAAATGCAGAAATGTACGCAATTTACGAAAATTTATAGAAATGGAAAAAAATACAAGTGGAAAATGGAGACTCCGGTGACCCCTTTTGCGAAAGAACCCCGATCAGCGCGTCCAACCCCCCACAATCACTCCCAGATGCACACACACTCACGCTTCATACACGCTAACATTCACCCACACACTCAGACTGCGAAGCAAGTCACTTAAGCTTTAAGATTCGCCGCAAGTATAGCAAGTGGTAGTAATCACTATTTCGTTGTATGGCTGTCATCTGCCCCATATGATACAGCCTGTAAACCACTGCCATTGCTGGTACACCGTGAACCAGATCTTAGAGCACTGGAGAACGTCACACGCTATATTGAAAGTCTTTATTGCTCATTTCCCTTTTTCTTTATTCATAACACTTTTCAAAAATTTATAAAACCATAAGTAATTCCCAATAAAAAAAATATTTACAACTCAAAAAAAGTTATAATTTAATTTGTAAGTTAAACAAACATGTCCAAACCAGTTTATTTTCAATACCTGTAGTTTACAGTTGGTTAAGGTATAATATGGTTAATAAACATAAAAACATGACAAGTATTTGTATTTTACTTCGTTGGTATTACAGGTTACTTGAAAATGATTGTTGATTTACTTAAAAATATAAATTCATAAATTTAGGTAATATAATAAAAGAAAAGGTATTTGGTATGTTAAGTATTACCTCGGAGTAAAAATAGGTAGATTATAATCATTTCCAATTCAGACTAAATGTGTCCGGCTACACGCACCGCCAGGTCACACACACACGCAACGACAAGCACGCCCTATGTAAAAAAAAATAGATAAAATAAATCAAGTTCGCTCACCCCATGATTAAATCCTCCCGGCTACAACGTATTACGGCCTTAGTCCTCCATCCGCGATGACCCATCCAACAGGTAAAGTATCAAGAAAATTGGATATCAATATTGAGTTGAAATATGTTATCAATGTTGATTTGACACCAGCAAAAATTTGATATTACTATTGCGTTGAAATATGTAAAATGGATGATTGGATACAAATGTTGATTTGATACCAGCAAAAATTTGATATCAATGTTGAGGTGGAATATGTTGTAAATGTTGATTTGATACCAGTACAAAGTTGATATCACTGTTGCGTTGAAATATGTAAAATAGATGATTGGATATAAACGTTGATTTGATACCAGCAAAAATTTGATAACAAAGTTGAGTTGGAATATGTAAAATACAAACGTTGAGTGGAAATAAATCAGGAAATTGTAGTAATAAATAATGTAAATTTTTACTACTGTTGCGTTGACATAAATCAGGTAATAAATAACATAAATTTTGACTAGATGCTGCGTTGACTTAATTGTAGTAATAAATAATGTAAATTTTGGCTACTGTTGCGTTGACATAAATCAGGTAATAAATAACATAAGTTGTGACTAGATGCGGCGCTTGTAGTAATAAATAATGTAAATTCTGACTACTGTTGTGTTGACATAAATCAGGTAAATTTTGTGTTAATGTTGCGTAGCAATATGTATAATACACAGTAGCAATAGTAAAACTTTGATATCAATGTTGCGTTGGAATACTTGGTAATAGCAAAAATTTGATATCAATGTTGCGTCGAAATTCGGTAGACAGAACGGTATTAACAGCCAAATTATATCGCTTTTAACGATTCCTTCACTATCTCACATGAACCACCAGAACAACACAACACCACAAATAAATTTCTTTTTTTTGATTAATTAAGGACTTCCAAAAAAAAAACTTGTTTTTTTTTTATAGATAATTTTTTTCTTTGTTGTTATTCTATTCTCACAAATAATTTTTCCTAAGGAGCAATACCATCAGATTTTATTATTTGAGACGTGGTACTTTACAAATAAATTTAACTAAGATTTAATTATTAGGACTATCATAAATAGGTTTTACTTAACTATACGGTATTTAATATTTGAACTATGATTTAATTACAACTAAACAAAAAAAAATATATTTTGAACTATCTAGGTTTGAGCATATTATAGAATAAGGTGCTATTCTTAAATTCAATAGGCGTTTTATTGTGGTCGAACTCAAGTGCGTTTCGTTTTTCAAAATAAAATGTACTCGGAAATTATAATCGGTGTTAAGACAAATAGGCCAGTAATAATAGGAGAAAAAATTAGAAAAAAAAAAAATAATTCGTTACAGCAAACTGACAGTGGGATATTGTAGAACACGATATTGTAAAAGAGGGTTTGTAAAAGAGGGGAGGGTTTTTAGGGGTTGAAAAAGTGTAACGTTTAGCAGTGCAACCTGAGCCCCCAAAAAGGAGTAAGAGATTGCACTAGCCAACGCTAAAGAATTGTCACTCTGACTGAACTCCGAAATCGTTCAATCGACTTCGCTCAGTCATTTGGGGCCGTGGGGTTGTTCGGCAGTCAGAGTGTCCTAGTTGGTGAGCGATATAAACAAAAACGTAATGAGGAGATAGACCACCAGCCCTACTTACCCGCCTGATAAATCATGTTTTAAGCCGGACATTCTATTGTGGAATGCATTGCGCTCACGACGAATTTACATTTAAAATAACTTCAAACTAATAAAAGTCACTCAAACACGGGTGTCACTACCAAGAAAAGAAAGAAGGACTTGCAATGGGTTCACCATTAAGTGGATTGTTAGCCAATATATACCTTAACCATTTTGAAAATAAATTTGTTTTTTTCCAATTTAAATAAATATCAAAATTTGATTATTTCATATTCAAGATACGTTGATAACATATTTTTATTATTTAATGGAACTTCACAGCAAATTGAAATTTTCAAAAATTATTTGAATAAAATTAACAAAAAGATACAATTTACTCTTGAAATTGAAAAAGACAACATGTTAAACTTTTTGGATTTAACCATATCACAGAATAATAACAGTTTTGAGTTTAAAATTTATAGAAAACCTACGCGAAAAAACATTCAAAATATAAAATCTATTTTTGCTCAACATCTAGTCGATGACAATCATTCATATACAAGTTTTGAAAATAATTTTGAAGTTTTACATTTTTGTAACAAAGGTCCTCTCATGGATTCAATGGAAGAGTTTGAAAAATATAAAGCTACTAAGAAGTCACCATTTTTAATTTTGAATGAACAACTATCATTTGGTTTTAATATTTTGTACAATTTAATTATAAATTAATATTTTCCTTTATTGTTTTTGTTCTTATCATATTTTACAATTTTAATCTTTTCAATTTCTGTTTTAAAATTTTTCATGTTTAATTTAGTATGCATATTTTTAGAAACAACCAAATTTTCAAATAGTATTGTCATAAATATAAAAAATTTTCCCTGATGATAGATATATCTGAAGCCGGTCTGATTTTTATATTTTTATAAAAAGTTGTTAGAAAACTAAAACATTTTTATTAAATCTACAAATTTAATAATTATTTAACAGCACTGCCATTAGAAAAAAAAACAAAAACAACAAAAATCATAAAAAAATTGGCTTGTGCCTCAACCACAAAAACAATTATTAGTACAGTAAACTGTAACAAAATGAAAATAAATTTAACAATGAAAATATATACTCATCTATTCTTCCCAGTGTTTGGCTGACAAATGGTGTGGGTCCAATTTTAAAAATTGTATTTACCTCCTCATGTGAGTGTAATATCTTTTATCCAACATCAGTGAAATTAAACAACTCATCACCGAAGTTCCGAATGCCAGCTGACATCACTTTGAACATTCTTTCTTTCTCCATACAAAACACCAGCACTTCTGTATGGATTTTGTCACATAATGTAAAACACATAAAAAAATAGTACGGTTTTTTTTTTCTAAATTTTGTATTAAAACCATTATAAAGAAAATAATATTATAATTTTTATCGGATAGCTTAAAAAAACCTTAACTTTCGCAAATACTATTTTTCTTTCCACAATTGAATTTTTCTCTTTTAATTTTTTTATTGTTAATTCACACGTTAAATATTTAATGAGAGAAAAATAAAAATAAAAACAACATATGTATTTTCTTCCAATAACATTTTTTTACATTTATATATATCTCATAATTAAAAATCAATTCACATTTGTTTTTTTTTTATTAAAACTTCAAAAAAAAAACACAATAAATTCCAATAAATTCAAATTCACAATAAATTCCATTTTTTTGCAGTAATTAAAAAAAACCACACGAGACGCGAGTCTTTAAAAAAAAAAACCTCCATACTGGTCAGGAGTTCTAATCCGAGTGTCCAGATCTTCGTTTGTTTTTTTCAAACGTTGATCTCAAATAAGAAAAGAAAAACAAAATCCCACGGTTTAAAAGCCATTCGTCTACAAAAACGTTGAATTCCAAGATTTACATAAAAAATATATCTAATTTCAGATGACTGAATCTTAGACAGAGAAAAGTTAATGGAAACACAAAAGAAAACCGTAATTTGATTAAAATTTATTTTAATCCAGAATGTTATGTTATGTTTTTGCAATATTTACAAAAACGTAACATGGGAACCGTTTAAATTTAAATTTAGGTAAATTTGCAATACTTGCACAATTAAACATGGAAAAGATTCTGAGAGTGGATATAATGTCACAATGCATCAAAATAAATGTTTCAGTAAATCTGGAGTTCGGAACCTTGGGACGAAGGAAAGTAAAAATAAATGTTTGACACAAAAGTGGTGTGTCCCAAAATATCCTTCGTCACAAATCGTGGGGACGTCCCACACCCTGAGAACGTCTCAAGCCGGGATCACCATTAAAACGAGGGGACAGAAAGGTTGCACTGACTTTAGATAATACGCCAAGATGTAGTTTTTAAGGGATAATCACTATAGTAGCCATAAAGATAAGAACCTATGGACATGAACTTACGAGAAAAAAAAAGTAAAACAAAAAAAAATAAAATGAAATTTATTAATGATGACTACTACAGTTATAATGGATGGTGAAACAATTAAAAAAAAAAACAAAAGAAAACCAGTATAAATTTCTAGGGGTAATGATAGACAACCGTTTAGAATTTAAAGACTATATAGACTATATAACAAAAAAAACTGAATACGAAACCAGATCATGTCAAACGAATAAATAAAACCCTAAACACTGATAATAAACTAACATTATACAAATCTTTGATTTCACGTGGTATAGATTATTGCTGTTCGATCTTATTTATCTTAAATGAAATCCAAATTTTAAAATCCCTCCACAAAGATACAGAGCAAATTCATGTTATCTATATTATAGGAAATATGTTCTGAAAACATTAAAGTATAGAAAACTTTCGAAACTAAGATTTTATAAAAGACGATACAACAACAAAAATAATAACTCAAATCAAATCAAATTATGTTGGGTTTTTACCGTGCAAACCTAATGGAGATGGTAACGTATCGTTGCTGGACATAATTTTTAGTGCGACAGCTTAAAGATGGTAACGCAGATGCGTAGAACGATACCGGTAAAGATCAAGGCATGTTGCTGTGAAAACGGATGAACTCGAACCTAAGAACTAGTCAAGTGAAAAGACTACAACGAATTTGAAGGCTAAGGTTTCACTTTCCTTGCATTACTGCAAGGTGTAATGGATCGTAAGAGACAACCCTATCAAAAGTCATAGTGATCAAATAGCAACGATAGATAAAAGATACATAACTCAACCTTGTCTTAAAAGATATGAACAACACTTTAAAATTAATATATGGGATAAACTAAGTGACATTGAACATTTCTAACCAGATTATCATTACAAAAAAACATTGGATAAAATTTATTATGGACATATTAACCTATATTCAAAGTAACAACATAAACAATCATTGTGACATAATTATACAGAAGATCAATGGCCGAAAAGTATAAACAAACAGAAAATTTTAATTGTAATATAATTCCTCTTTTATAGATAAGAGAAGATTTTTATCAAAAGAAAGACGGAGTACGAACAATATAAATTAAATCATAACATTAAAAAAACCTGGAAAATAAAATTGAACTTGAGATTTCATAATCATAGTTTTGCGATATAAAAAAAAATGTACCATATGACTTTAACGTGGAATTGATTCTTATCGGTAAATAATTTTAAAAAAAAATTATCGTTTAACATTAGTTCTCTCAATATTTAAGATACTATCGCGTAACATTCCCAGAATATTATTGAATTATTTTTTTCTCCGATTTAAAACTGGTTAAGTCAAATCATTCAAATTTATTGCAGTTTGTGTAATTGATTTTGGTTTCGTAAATAAATCATCTTTAATCAGCAATCTTAAACAGATCAATATAACAGATCAATATAAAAGTGAATCTTAAGAATTCTCTAATTTTTTTAATTTTTGGGAAAGATCATAATAAATTTACTTATAATATAAATTCTTATTAACTTTAACAAACAACTAATTTACTAAAATTATTTAACTTTATCATACAGTAACTAGTAAAGTAATTAAAGGCCAAATATTGTAATAATTATAAACAGAATCCAAATTTAACAACAGCCAAAAAGAAGTTGAGCAAAGACACCACTTAAAACTTAATTCAAGTAAAAATTAAATCAATATATTAAGTTTATATTTTCTTTTAATATTTAAAAAAACTAATTTTGGATAACATTAAATGCAACACAATAAGCAATACAATGAAAATTCAATATACATTGATAAAATATCTGTTTTAATATTATACGGAATTTATCGATATTTGACATTATGAATTCTGTTTGGCCATAGTCTAAGTATATTATGCTTTAGACTTTTAATTTAATTAAACTTATTACTAAGAAAATTTTTCTTTTAATTTGGTTTTTTTTATGATCAATTACGAAATAAATGTTTAAATAAAAAAAACTTAACTATTATTAAAAAAAATACTAATTATGAGAAAATTCAAAAGAATGCAAATCTAAATACAATTTTATTTTTAATACATTTTAGTATGCCATGCTCATTCAATTATCACCAAAATAAATTTAAATTTTATGAATATACAAAACGTCATTATGATTAAACAATAATAAGAAAAATTTCATAATTTCAAACGGCAGATTCTGAAAATGTGTAGTTTTGCAAAGCATTTCTTTTTACAACACAAAAAAAATTTTCAATAATATAAAATATAACATAAAATTAACAAGTTGAAATAAATTCAGTAATATAATATAAAAGTAAAAAAAAATATTCAAAAAAAATGTGTATAATAGAATTTAATTGTATTTTCCATTATTTTTGCATCATCATATTTTGGTATCATCTATGTTGTTGAAATATTTTTCCAGATATTATATTTTTGAGTCATAAAATATTAATTGATAATCATTATTAGCATAATAACAAAAAAAACTCGGTTCTCTAAAAAAAACTAAATGTTATTATTATTATCATCATAAAAAAATTAAACAATAATCTAACAAAAAAACATTAAACAATAACTAAATAAAACATCAAAATAAAAACTGAAAAATCACCTAACGTAAATTATCATTAAAAAAACTAATAAAAATATGTATGAGAGAACATGACCACAGGTTAAGCAGGCAAGCAGGGACAAGTGTCAAAGACGATAGATTTTCTGGACCAACAGGATAAATATAGGTCTTAAGCTAGTCCAGAACTGTGAATTTAAATTTGAAAGTGGAGGTATTTGAATTCAATAATCAATATAAAAAATGAAATTAAAACGATACTAAAAGCAACAACTAACAATATGGCAAATAAATCCTCGGTGCCGATAATTCCAACCACAGCTTTTGTTCCAAAATGTTTAACAACCTTACAGGCAATTCTACAGCAACAAACCTAAAGCTAAACTATAACACAACAAAACTGGATATCCCTGCGCTAAAACATTTTGTACTTCTAAAGAAGTTTTACAAAATGATTTAGATAACTAACAGGCACGATAATCAACAGCAAATAAAACTTAGTACTAAACAATAAACACAAAAAAAACTGGATATCAACCGCGCTAAAACATTCTTTCAACTTATTAAAAAGTTGGATAGAATGATTCAGAAAACCAACAGTTTAGATAATTCAACAGCATACTTAAAACTAAACCAAAAAACAAAAACAAACACTGGATCTACCTGCGATAAAATACTTTGGAACTTATCCAGCACTGCAACACAAACGCCGAAACATATTAAAAAAGGGCTCCTAGGTGTGATCCGGCCAAACCATTGATCAGCTGATTTATCTAGACCACAACCAGGAACACTACCAATAATTTACATGCAGAACATACATGTTTCTAAATAAAACGGTTAATAGACCTAGGGGTTTACACATGAACCTAACTATTGTTCGGCTCATGAACTAATAAGCTTTACTTGGGCGCCACTGTAACGTTTAGCAGTGCAACCTGAGCCCCCAAAAAGGAGTAAGAGATTGCACTAGCCAACGCTAAAGAATTGTCACTCTGACTGAACTCCGAAATCGCTCAATCGACTTCGCTCAGTCATTTGGGGCCGTGGGGTTGTTCGGCAGTCAGAGTGTCCTAGTTGGTGAGCGATATAAACAAAAACGTAATGAGGAGATAGACCACCAGCCCTACTTACCCGCCTGATAAATCATGTTTTAAGCCGGACATTCTATTGTGGAATGCATTGCGCTCACGACGAATTTACATTTAAAATAACTTCAAACTAATAAAAGTCAAATAATTATTAAATTTGTTGATTTAATAAAAATGTTTTATTTTTCTAACAACTTTTATAAAATATAAAAATCAGACCGGTTTCAGATATATATATCTATCATCAGTGAAATTTTTTATAAAAAATAAAATAAAAAATGATAAATATAAAAAATTTCACTGATGATAGATATATATATCTGAAACCGGTCTGATTTTTATATTTTATAAAAGTTGTTAGAAAAATAAAACATTTTTATTAAATCAACAAATTTAATAATTATTTAATTAATAACCAACTTGGAGACCAATTCCATAATATATATTTTTTACATTTATGTAAATTATATATTTAGCCATGTCTAATAAAAGTCACTCAAACACGGGTGTCACTACCAAGAAAAGAAAGAAGGACTTGCAATGGGTTCACCATTAAGTGGATTGTTAGCCAATATATACCTTAACCATTTTGAAAATAAATTTGTTTTTTTCCAATTTAAATAAATATCAAAATTTGATTATTTCATATTCAAGATACGTTGATAACATATTTTTATTATTTAATGGAACTTCACAGCAAATTGAAATTTTCAAAAATTATTTGAATAAAATTAACAAAAAGATACAATTTACTCTTGAAATTGAAAAAGACAACATGTTAAACTTTTTGGATTTAACCATATCACAGAATAATAACAGTTTTGAGTTTAAAATTTATAGAAAACCTACGCGAAAAAACATTCAAAATATAAAATCTATTTTTGCTCAACATCTAGTCGATGACAATCATTCATATACAAGTTTTGAAAATAATTTTGAAGTTTTACATTTTTGTAACAAAGGTCCTCTCATGGATTCAATGGAAGAGTTTGAAAAATATAAAGCTACTAAGAAGTCACCATTTTTAATTTTGAATGAACAACTATCATTTGGTTTTAATATTTTGTACAATTTAATTATAAATTAATATTTTCCTTTATTGTTTTTGTTCTTATCATATTTTACAATTTTAATCTTTTCAATTTCTGTTTTAAAATTTTTCATGTTTAATTTAGTATGCATATTTTTAGAAACAACCAAATTTTCAAATAGTATTGTCATAAATATAAAAAATTTTCCCTGATGATAGATATATCTGAAGCCGGTCTGATTTTTATATTTTTATAAAAAGTTGTTAGAAAACTAAAACATTTTTATTAAATCTACAAATTTAATAATTATTTAACAGCACTGCCATTAGAAAAAAAAACAAAAACAACAAAAATCATAAAAAAATTGGCTTGTGCCTCAACCACAAAAACAATTATTAGTACAGTAAACTGTAACAAAATGAAAATAAATTTAACAATGAAAATATATACTCATCTATTCTTCCCAGTGTTTGGCTGACAAATGGTGTGGGTCCAATTTTAAAAATTGTATTTACCTCCTCATGTGAGTGTAATATCTTTTATCCAACATCAGTGAAATTAAACAACTCATCACCGAAGTTCCGAATGCCAGCTGACATCACTTTGAACATTCTTTCTTTCTCCATACAAAACACCAGCACTTCTGTATGGATTTTGTCACATAATGTAAAACACATAAAAAAATAGTACGGTTTTTTTTTTCTAAATTTTGTATTAAAACCATTATAAAGAAAATAATATTATAATTTTTATCGGATAGCTTAAAAAAACCTTAACTTTCGCAAATACTATTTTTCTTTCCACAATTGAATTTTTCTCTTTTAATTTTTTTATTGTTAATTCACACGTTAAATATTTAATGAGAGAAAAATAAAAATAAAAACAACATATGTATTTTCTTCCAATAACATTTTTTTACATTTATATATATCTCATAATTAAAAATCAATTCACATTTGTTTTTTTTTTATTAAAACTTCAAAAAAAAAACACAATAAATTCCAATAAATTCAAATTCACAATAAATTCCATTTTTTTGCAGTAATTAAAAAAAACCACACGAGACGCGAGTCTTTAAAAAAAAAAACCTCCATACTGGTCAGGAGTTCTAATCCGAGTGTCCAGATCTTCGTTTGTTTTTTTCAAACGTTGATCTCAAATAAGAAAAGAAAAACAAAATCCCACGGTTTAAAAGCCATTCGTCTACAAAAACGTTGAATTCCAAGATTTACATAAAAAATATATCTAATTTCAGATGACTGAATCTTAGACAGAGAAAAGTTAATGGAAACACAAAAGAAAACCGTAATTTGATTAAAATTTATTTTAATCCAGAATGTTATGTTATGTTTTTGCAATATTTACAAAAACGTAACATGGGAACCGTTTAAATTTAAATTTAGGTAAATTTGCAATACTTGCACAATTAAACATGGAAAAGATTCTGAGAGTGGATATAATGTCACAATGCATCAAAATAAATGTTTCAGTAAATCTGGAGTTCGGAACCTTGGGACGAAGGAAAGTAAAAATAAATGTTTGACACAAAAGTGGTGTGTCCCAAAATATCCTTCGTCACAAAAGGTTTTTCGTGATTTCTGGCTAAACCGTGCATCCTATCAAAAAGAGTTATATGTAAAAGTTGTAGGGAATAAAAAGATCTACACTTTTTGTACGGACCATTTTTACCCTCACCTCAACATTTTTCGAAAAAAATGCGAAAAACCGATTTTTTCTTTTTTCTTGTTTTCTTTTACAAAAAAAATTTGATGAAATTCAAATTTTGAAAAAAGATACCTCCATTTATTGGAAAAAGGCAGCAATTTTTTCGGAGGGAAATATTTAGACGTTGTTGTTAAAATTAATTTTTTTGAAAAAAAAAACCAAATTTTTAACTGCGATTCCTCTTAAAACTACGCCTCCTAATGAGTTCAGTTTTGACTCATTTACTCGTTTTTACGTCTATTTTTGATAAGTGGTAAAAAAATGGTACACTGTTATGGAAAAAAAGGCGATAAAATTGAAAAAATCGAGAAAATCGCTTTTTTTTCGTGGTAATTTGCATATTTATCGTTGAATAATCGTTATTAATTAATAAAATCATTTAAATTTTTGATGATAAACGTAAACGACGATCATTTGGAAATAAATTAATGAATAATTATATGCTTTCGTTACTTTTAGTTTATTTAGGTAACAAAAAAGTAAATTTTATTCTTCAAACATGGCGATCTCAAAAAGTACCTTTTAGTTTTCTTTTATGCTTTTTATATTTTACAGATTTGTTATTTACTTAAAACATACTAAACCTATAAGGACAATTGTTATTTTTTGTTTTTGAGAGAAACACATTTGAATATAGGTTGATTTTTTTTGTACTTTGTGCCATACACTAAACCCAAGTTTACTGATTCTATTAAACTTATTTTGGGTTTAGAAGGTACTAAATGAGGTTTAAAGAAGGTACTAAATAAGCTTTTTTTGGGTTTTCTGAAGGTTTAATATTTTACCCAAAACATACCCAAAACATACAGACAGACGTTTTGTTCGACGATAAAAACCAATTCGAATATTTGTTAGCAAAAATATGCCAGTTGCAGATTTTGCTGAAATTTATCAAATAGATAGTGAATTTTCCTTTCAATTACAATAAAAAATTCATATTAAATTAAAATATATCATATATTAATTATCATATATTATAAACTAAAATAAGTATTAAATATTTTAGAAAAATGAAAATTCTGCCAATCCGATGTACCTTCGAAATCAAATTGCTCAAAAACGGCTTTAGCAATTTTATCAAACTTTTTTTTGTTTAATAGGTGATTAGTTAATCGTTTGAAAAAAAATAATTAATTGTTTTTGTAATTAATTTTTAAATTAAAATATTAAAAAACTTTTTTAAAGTTGGCGCTTGGGTTGAAGATCAATTGAAATTTAATTTATTTTTTTTTATAAAAACAGTTCTATCCTTACTCTAAAATATTACAAATTTACAAAGAGGCTAATATTCGTGTTCTTGAGATATTTAATTTTTAAGATTTTTAGTACGACTGAAATTCTAATTGTTGATTATTTCTTCGAACAATTTTTATCAAGTTCGAAAACGAAAGCATCTAATTATTCATAAATGTATTTCCGAATGATCGTTGTTTACGTAATAATAAAAAAAATAATATGATTTTATTAATTAGTAACAATTATTCAACGATAAATATGCAAATTACCACGAAAAAAGCAATTTTTTCGGTTTTTTCAATTTTCCCGCCTTTTTGTCCATAGATTTATACTTTTTTTACCATTTATCAAAAATAGACGTAAGAACGAGTAAATGAGTCAAAACTGAACTCTTTAGGAGGCGTAGTTTTAAGAGGAATCGCAGTTAAAAATTTGGTTTTTTTTTTCAAAAAAAATTAATTTTAACAACAACGTCTAAATATTTCCCTCCGAAAAAATTGCTGCCTTTTTCCAATAAATGGAGGTATCTTTTGGGTCATTCCATGGAAACATAAACCTCAATGAAGTTTATGTTGTGTGGAAAAATTAATCTAATTGGAAAATTGCCCGTCATTATTGATACCAAAGATATAAAGTAAACAAATAAATTGTATAAAAGATGGAAAAAAATAAATAAGTAATAAAATTGTTGTTAGAAATACATTATTTGCTTATGTGTTTTTTCTCTGTTACGTTGATCACGTTACGTTGGTCACACAATTTTTTTAAAGGGAACCTCTTATTGTATTTAGCATTTATAAAAAAACATATGCATATTTAAAAACAAATAACTTGTGCTTTGTAAAAACCTAAATTTGAGTTTATTGAAGACATGCTTTCAGAGAAATTGCTTTGAAAGTACGAGTAAGTTTTAATGTGGTGCTTTTTTTGTTACGTTGGTCACAGCACTGAATTTTGTTATTATTACTTAATATATATTTAATTTACTGCTTTTTTCATTGATAGTGTATTTCTAACCTGCATAATAGCATAAAATAACATAAATTTCATAAAATAACAATGTTTTTTATGAATAATAGGCAAAAGTATGAGTTTAAAAGGGTAAAAATGTTACGTTGGTCACAATGGAATGACCCTTTTTCCAAAATTTGAGCTTCATAAAATTTTTTTTGTAAAAGAAAACAAGAAAAAAGAAAAAAATCGGTTTTTCGCATTTTTTTCGAAAAATGTTGAGGTGAGGGTAAAAATGGTCCGTACAAAAAGTGTAGATCTTTTTATTCCCTACAACTTTTATATATAACTCTTTTTGATAGGATGCACGGTTTAGCCAGAAATCACGAAAAACCTTTTTCAACCCCTAAAAACCCTCCCCATTCTCCCCCGGATAGCAGCTGCTGGTTCGATTTATGTTTCCCTCTTTTACAATATCGTGTTCTACAATATCCCGCTGTCAGTTTGCTGTAACGAATTTTTTTGTTGTTAAAATACTATTTTTCCTGGCCTAAAACTCGAGTAATAAGCTGTTATTTTGCTTAAAAAAAATAAATTTTACACTATCTAAACGGGTTCGAAATATTTACCGTATCGTTTATAGGTGCGGTACTCAAAATAGTACGACATTTACGATTTGACTAGACTTTGATATACGAAACACTAATAATTTAACTTTGGTAGAAATAAATTCGATTAATTTTTATATTTTATCTGACACTTACGAACTTTATCACAGACTAATAAAACTGACACCATTCCTTTTTCCTTACTTGGGTATTTAGATATTTTCATAATCGTATCCAAGCTTATTAGTAATAAGCTATTAGTAATAAGCTATCATCAACCCAAATTAATTTGGATTTTGGTGATGACTTCAATGCTGAATTGAAATCGAAGTTTGACAATTCTATACAACTGGTAATAGTCAAAGTTGTTCAACTAAACTTGAACTTTATTGGTATGTATCGTTCCACTCAATTGAGCGACAATAATTTTTTAACTTTTCTTGATATACTTATACCAAAAATGAAAAACTGTTTCATCATTGGAGATTTCAACCTTAATTTATTAAATGAAAATGATCGTACAATACAGGCTTATCATGAATTGATAACTGCTAATGGTTTCTCTATTCTCAATAAGGTCGATGTAAGCTTCCCAACAAGAATCTCTAATACTATATCTACAATCATAGATCATATTATTACAGATGTTTTAAACCTGAATTTCAACTTTTCAGTTGAGGATATTCAGGGGCGAAACTGCGGTGATCATTGACTGGTTGCGCTCAATTTTAATTTTAATCGATCATTTTCGAATATTGAAAACCCTTGTCATTATGAGATTCTTGACTATGAAGCCATAGATAGAAATAATGGATTCTGGGTAGATCTTGATAATTCCTCAGGTTTTAATGACTTAGTTCAAAAACTTAAAGTTGAAATTGCCAAAAACAAAAAAAAAATTCCATTAAGACATAAAGTAACTTCCAACCAGCCGTGGATAACGGAAGAGCTACAATCTATTTTTAAACAAAGAAAAAAAATTTTTCGCTTAAAGCAAAAATATCCCAGTAATTCTTATGTTTTATTCAAATATCACGAATACACAAATATGGTTAATAAATTACGTCGGAATCTCAAACTGAATTACTACGGAAAAAAATTTAAAGAGTCGGTTACTAATCCGAAAAGATATTGGGAAGTTATTAGGGAAGTCGTTTTCCACAAATCAAAAAAAAATAAACAACAAATAACCTTGCAATCTAACGGCCAACTAATCTCTGATCCAATTACTATTGCCAGTACTTTTAATGAACATTTTATATCAGTTGGAGATATACCTTCAATCCGGAGCAATGATACTCAGTCTGACCCTTCATGCGTCAATTTGAATTACAATATTCAGCATCCTTTTAGCTTAACCAACACGAGTCCTGAAGAAGTCACTTGCATCATTGAAAGTCTTAATGCTGGCGCTGCTACTGGATTGGATGGTATTTCTACGAAATTCTTGAAACATTTTAATGCAAGATTATCGCCAGTAATCTCTAAATTAATCAATAATTCATTAGCTGATGGTGAGTTTCCAGATTGCCTAAAAGAATCAAAAGTCACCCCAGTTTATAAAGACGGTAATAAACTACTTCCAACTAATTATCGCCCTATCTCTATCTTGCCATCAATCTCAAAGATTTTTGAAAAAGTTTTGCTTGGTCGTCTAATTGTATTTTTAGTTGAGAATAAAATTATTTCTGCACATCAATTTGGTTTTACATGTGATGCTAATACCACAGCGGCCTGTATGGAACTTACTAACTATATCTCTGAAAACCTTGACAAAAAAAACCTTGTAGCCAATCTGTTCCTTGATATTCAAAAGGCTTTTGACACGGTTAACCATGAACGTTTGCTAAGAAAACTAGCACGCTTGGGTTTCACACAGCTACAATTGAAATTATTTAAAGACTACTTGACTGGTAGAACACAAGCTGTACAAATTGACCAAACCTTAAGCTCTTTTCTTTCCGTTGACAAAGGTGTTCCACAAGGTTCTATTCTGGGTCCAATCTTGTTCAACGTGTTTATTAATGACCTGTGTTGCCTACCTCTACATGGAGCTGTGCAATTGTATGCAGATGACGCAGTACTGAAGTATGCTCATGTGTCGAAGGATGTCATCTTTTCACATTTGCAGAGTGATATTAAGCAAATAGAGACTTGGTTTGATATAAATCTTCTATCCTTAAATGCTAGAAAGTCTAAAATAATTTTATATAATACCAGCTCAGAATTGTTAAATAATAGTACTGATCCTCTCCTTAGTATCACATACAAGAATGTGAGACTAGAATTTGTAAATAGTGCAAGATACTTAGGACTCTTGATTGATTTTAGATTGAAGTGGGATGAACATATCAACAAAATCAAAAAATGTATTTTGCCTTACATATTTACTTTAAGCAGAATAAAACATTTTATACCGCGCAAAATGTTAAAACTAATTTATAATTCCTACATTCTCTCCCATTTAACCTACTTAAACCCAATATGGAGTAGTTGTTCCCAATACAAGATTAATGAACTTTTCGTCTTACAAAAACGCGCTATTAAACATATTTTACTGTTGCCTCGTAGATTCTCAACTCGCACTTTGTTTAGCAATCATAAAGATTTCTCTGCGTTTCCAGAAATAATAGCATGTGAACTCGTTGTCCTGATTCATAAGGTTGTTCACAATAAAATAAAGAACTCGTTTGTTTTGGAACGTATCTTAGACCGACATGAACATGATACCAGAAGACGTTCGCATTTTCTTGTGAACCATTTTAGAACCAGCATGAGCTCGCATAATATTCTTTTTAAGGGACTCAACGAGTTCAATAAATTACCTAAACATATTAAAAATGAACCATCTTTATTTAAATTCAAGGTAGCACTCAAGGAATTTTACCAATATTAACATATACGTTTTTTTTTTTTTTTAATTCTGAATCGCTGCGTCACCTATGTTCCTTAATCACAAGCTCTAACCTAGCATATTTGTATGCGCTTAGTTATAATTATAATAATTTATCCTAAAGTGAAAGAAAAATGTTATATCTGCATAACCCATAAATTTGATCGTATTGTATATATAATCTTTAACTGTATCAGTAATTATATATATGTTAAATGAATTGAATTAAATAAATCAATATTATAGATTAAATAAATCAATATTAAAAATTAAATTGATCAATTTTAATTGTTAATTAATAACTCATAAATTTGATCGTATTGTTTATTATTCTTTAATTCTATCAGTCAATTTTTTATCTTTAACTTCAAATTGTATAAATTTTATTTTTATCATACACATTAGTTGCAAAAGACGTCTCAGTCTACGTAACGGTATAAAAAAGAAATTAATTAATATATAATAAATGAGTTGAATTAAATAAATCAATTTAAAAATTAAATAAATCAATATTAATTAGTAAGTACGAACTCATAATTATGAGTAATAATAATTATTTTTATTTATTTAATAAGGAACTATGTTATTTAATATTGAAAAAAAAAAAAAAAAAAAAAATTTTGTTGAATAAAGAAAAAAAAAAAAAAAAAAAAAATCCTTCGTTCCATATCCCAATAATTGTTCGTCCACATGCATTAGAATTCTTCATGCAAAAAAAACCATCAACATCGTGATGACAGCTCACTGAGAATGCAATCTCAAAAAAATCAAAATCCACTAAGAGACAGAAATAGTATAGTCATATCTTTTTATAGCAACCTTTAGTATCGAAAAATTCTAAAAAAGTGGTTCTGATGAAAGGAAATTAATTTATATTATGTAAATAAATGTTAGGACCTTTTTCGTTAAAACAAAACTGTTTGTTACTTTGTAATACATAACATTGCAAGAAAATTTAACGAAATAAGTTATTTCTAACGCATTTGTAAGAAATATTAAAATGAATTAAACATAAGATTAACCCATCCTATGATGTTTATGTGTTACGAAATGATAGCCTATTATAGCATTACAGCAAAATGTAGCTCTATAAGGGAAAGATAAATTGATAAACAAAAAAAACATCCATATAAGAAATCGAATACATAACTAATTGTAGGATAATAAGTTTTAGCTATTGCGACGATTGAACAAATATGCACAGCCGTTTGAGGTTTGAAAATTTCGTTGAGCAAGTATGGTTAGTGTCCCGAGAATTCAAATTTTAGTAGTATGGTAAAGTAATGCGGGTGAAAACGCAATGTGAGTCAATAATAGGGGATTGCAAAAGAAATATTATTGTTAATTATTTTATGCTAAGAACAAATTTATGTAACGGAAACTATATGAAAATATGACTATAGATTGTGGATGGATGAGCAACTATTATGAACTACGTATGGCAAGCAAAATTGTGAATTATGAGAAAACAGACATTAAATAAATCGGGAACTTTACCACTCTACATTATCATACTCCAGTCTACATAACAATCTACAGGGCGGAAGATTTGATGGGTCGTAGCTTTTCGCATGAATTTCAAAAGTTTCGTCGTTATCTTTAAATTTATAGGTTTTTGAAAAAATTGCGAGACGAGCTTCATTTACAGTTTTAAGTTTGTTTTGATTGTATAATTGGCAGACGAATTCTTCAATTTTTGTTATGACATCTGAACGATTATGGTCATTCAATGCGCTTAAATCTGCAAACGCTGTTCGAAAGCCTTCAAACTTAATCATTAAATTATATGGACGCTTTTTTCCTTTTCTGAAAAATGCTGGGTTTTGATCGCAACCAGTGAGAGCGTGCAGAGCTGGAATAGCAGAGCAAGTTGATTCTCCCAATTTTTTATGGATTTCACTGACATTAATACATCGTAATGCGTTGCCAACACCACATTCCATCCAAATTTTCACGTCACTCCTTAAGTTTTTTATATTGCCGAGCATTATAACCAGAATACCCGTGTCGGAGCATTTGATACAGACATTCGCAGCAAAATTCAAGTTTCAAATGTTGTTGTTATTGATGAAAACGATGTTTCAGGTAATAGATTGTACGTGATATGCCTGTTTATCTTACGTCAGGGGTGTACAACCTTTTAGCTTCCCTGGGCCACATTAGACACAAGATGAGTTGTTTTGGGCCACACAAAAAAAAAATTTACTTACACTAACAATGGCTGATGAGAAAATAAAACTTATGTTATATAGTTGACATATTTATGTATTTTATATATTTATTAATTTCTTATTCCAAAAGTAAAAGACAAAACCAAATTCAGAAATTAGTGAGACACTTGACTTTGTTTTTGATATACTAATGCGTCAATATTTGCTTCGATAGAAGTAGTTGCGATTCTTAGTGATTGCTCGAGGTGCTCATCAGATAGTTTCGTTCTATTTTTATTCTTTGTGTGCTTCATCCGTGAAAATAACTGCTCACAAATGTAGGTGCTTCCAAATAGCGATGACATAAATAGGGCATGGTTGTGAAGCGAGAGATATTTTTCTTTGGGAAGATATATCTTATAAAAGTCGAGTAAAGAGACTTGATGAAATTTTTCTTTAAGTTGAATGTCAGATTGTAACTCTATGCATTCTATTTGAAAATTGGCTGGTAATAAGTTAATTTCGACTGAAAAAGGAGTCGCAAATATACCAAAAAGTAGATCATTTTTCCGGAAATCTTGGAACCTATTTTCAAACTCCTGTATCAAATCGGAAAGCAAAGTTACATATTTTTCGTTGTTCAGAGGACCGTGTTTCGCCAACGTGATGAAATGCATAAAATTGTTTGCCTTAATTTGTGATCGCCATAATTTCAGTTTCATTTCAAATGCTGATATGGTTTGAAACATTGTATTTATAAGTTGGTCTTTACCTTGAAGACGCGAATTTAACTCATTTAAATGAGTGGTCAAGTCTACTAAAAATGCCAAATCGGTGAGCCAGTGTTCATTGTCAAGTTCGGGCACAAATTTTGTTTTCGATTCCATAAATGACTTGATTTCATTTCGCAAATCATAAAATCTTTTCAACATGTTTCCCCGGCTTAACCATCTAACTTCCGAAAAGTAAATGATATCCTGATATTCCGCATCCACAATTTTAAGAAATTCCTGGAATTGACGATGATTCAATCCCTTGGCTCTTATAAAATTTACAGCGTCGATGACAATCGGCATCACGTTATTAATCTTTAAACATTTTGCGCATAAATTTTCCTGATGTACTATGCAGTGATATTTCATAAAACGTAAATTTTGGGCGGCAAATGCATCGTCTTCTATTAATTTTGCAAGTCCTTCTCGTTTACCTACCATTGCCGGAGCACCATCAGTTACTATTCCAGACATATTCGCAATGGACAAAGAAAATCGTTTTAGTGTAGTTTTCACCGCTTCATACAAATCTCTTGATTTAGTCGTGCCTTTTAATGGCACTAAAGAAGCCATTTCTTCAGTGACGTTATATTCTTCATCAATACCTCTAATAAAAATTGCCAATTGAGCTGTGTCAGTAGCATCAGTACTTTCGTCTATCGCCAAAGCATAAAATTTAAAATTAGCTGCTCTACTCTCCAAACCTGCCTCGACAGATTTTCCGATTTCTTCAATTCGCCTGGCAATTGTCTGGTGAGACAAACTGATTTTAGAAAATTCTTCTTTTTTATCAGGGCAAATTATATCTGCAACGCTTTCCATGCATAGCTTAATAAACTCACCATCAGCAAATGGTTTGGAGTTTTGTGCTATCAAATTTGAAACCACGTAACTAGCTTTTACAATAGAATCCTTTTGAGTTGTAATTTTTTTAAAAAAACTTTGTTGAGATGATAGACTTTTTTTCAATTCTGCTATTTTGTCTTTACGACACATTCCTTGATATGAATTAAATTTACTAGCATGTTTTTGCGTATAATGCCTCTTCAAATTGTAGTCTTTGAAAACAGGTACAAATTCCCGACAGATTAAGCACATTGCCTCAGTATTTGCCTCAACAAAAAAGTAGTCATCTGTCCACTTTTCGTTGAACAATCTTCTTTCTTCCATAATTTTTCTCTTTTTTTTTCGTTCGGTTTCTTTTTGTGGCGCTGTGGAAGCCATGCTGAAATTAAAAAGATTGATAAATATTTTAAAAATGCAAATAAATACCCCTCATGATATTATTTTAAATTTGCCTGCTAAATTTATTGTTTAAGTTGGTAATGCCAATAAACATTAAATTTGAAAGCATTTTGTATGCTGTTTTTTTTTCTAACCTAACCTCATTTTTATTTTACTTTTTATTACGGATACCTAAGTACTAAATTTTCATGAAAAAACAAATTTCGATCATTTCTGGATCTAAAATTCAAAATTAATCCATTCCTTGAGTGGTTAAAAGCAGTAAATAAATGGTTAAATAATAATGATGGTTAAATTTAACGGCTAATTTCGTAGCTGACAGTGTATTATCAATACGTGTATAAATCAAATAAAAATACTTACTTGTGTTGTTAAAAATTTCACTTTCACTATTCGCTAAAACAAAGGTCGTAGTATTACTAAAAATATTATAATCTTTGATATGAAATTCGATGAACAAATTTCAAGTATGAATAAGTTTCATGTAATAACGTGTATTATCAATACGTGTATAAATCAAATAAAAATATAGTAGAATTTTTTGGCCAGCAAACACAACATTTGTTTTTTATGCGCATATTGTTTGCACATGCGCATGCACATGCGCATATTGTTTGCACATGCGCATATTGTTTGCACATTCAGTGTCTCGATTAAAATATTAAAAAAAACTATTGGGGTCCCATTGAAATGGACAAAAAAAACTCATAAAAATTAATAAATTACTATTGAAATTCAACCAATTATAATAGAAAACCAAAAACTAGTACAAATATTAATGATTTTGTAGGCAATGTAACAAAATTTTGATAATTAAAAATAATTATAATAAAAATAACGACGCCTATGGAAACAAATATCACAACAAACAAATGGTACGAACTAGAAGTAGAAATTTAACTAATATGATTGTTTTGAAAACAAATTTATCCCAAAATAAATAATATATCTCTGTTTTACTTTTTCTCTCACCTTTTATCTCTTGCTGCGTCCTAGCTCCTAGCGTCAGAAATTCGCTGGCAAAAATATTCTACTATACTTACTTGTGTTGTAAATAACCTCACTGCGTTTTATTCGCTAAAACAAAAGTAACTCAAAATAAAAACAATCGTCTGCACCTGTCTCCAGTGTCAACACGACTGCTGTGTATGCGCAAGGCAGCTGCTGTGTATGCCCAATGGTGCCAACTTTAAAATTTCGAATTTGTTTAAATTTAAAAAAAATGATTTCGTTGTATCAAATTCTAAAATTTATTAACAGATTTTAAGATTACTAAAAAATTAGAGATTGTTTAATTTTATGAATTATTATAAATTAATAGCTTCATTAAGTTGATGTTTTATTTTTAGTGTTATTAATGGTATTTACAGCCGAAATCGCTCATAATTTGTGGAAGTTTACGATTTGTCGTTGGGCCGCATTCATAGCAGTCTTGGGCCGCATGCGGCCCGCGGGCCGCGGGTTGGACAAGCCTGTCTTACGTATTTAATTATTTTGAAATTAAACATTGCGCTTATTGCACTTGCACTTATATTAATATGCAGATGATGAATTGTCAGATATAACTGATCCAGAAAATGATGACTCAAGGGATGTTTACAACAACTGCAGCGACTTATATTAGAATGCTATTTCATACTCAAGACTAAAAGGAATTTGTTGAATAAAATTTATTAAAATCTGTATATTATTCTATTAATTTTGTTATTTAAGTTTAATATTATATATTTTAATAGTCGTTCGAGTAGAGCAGCTTCAATGTACATGCAATAAAATGAATATCCATTGAAAAAAGAAACTTCATTCTATATATGTTAATATTTATTGAGCGCGCCGTATTACAAAAAGGCAAACTTTTATTTACGACTGACGGCATTTGTTACAGAAGTATACTGACTGACAACATTTTTTGTAATTATAATAATATTCTTCATCTGTATACTAAATTTCAGATTTTATAAAGTACTTGCACGATGTACCGTTTTTTTACAACTTCAACGCGTTACAGGATTGGAGTGACTGACAATCACAAAACTTATTTTTAATTAATATTCTACTCTCAAACGAATTTTCAGGTTTTATAAAGTAGTTGCAAGATACATGGTTTTTTTACAACTTTGGAGCCCCACCCACGCCAAACGCTAACGAATCCAGCTGACTGACTGAAGACTATTTCTCTACTCAACATATGTAACATAATATTAAAAAATCAGCCTTTATAAAGTGCTTGCAATTTTATGTCGCTCGTCTCCCCTACTATGAGTATATAATACACCTGGCTTATTCATGGTTGAAAATCAACGTAATTTAAGCATTAATTATACCCTATTAAGCATAAAAAACCTAAATTTCTGTCCGTGCATAAGGTTTATTCTATACCTGCAAAGCTAGGAACAGAAATACGTGTTCTATAATATAATTGTTCCTATATATTGTTCCTTATAGTCATATTTTGCTATCTAATAAGTATACAATATTTTTTCAGCAAAGTTATTTCTCTATTCCTAATTAGTCATGCTACGTACCCTATATGTATAAAATTCATAGAGTAATGTTCCTAATAAGCACCTTAGTGATTTTTTGAACAAGCATACCTTCTAAGTATATAATACACCTGGCTTATTCACGGTTGAGAATTAACGTAATTTAAGCATGGAATATAACCTATTAAGCATAAAAAAAACCTTGATTTCTATCTGTGTTGCTTAACTCTTGCTACGTTGCTCAACTCTTTGTAATCTATTTAAATATTATATACATATATTAAAAATAATATATTTAAATATTTAAATAATTTGATAATTTAGAACAAGTTTTCTTAAACGATTCTCATCGTTTTGAAAAATAAAATCAAAGCCAAAAAATTGCAACTTGAGCTTTATTCAAAAATTTGTTTGAACATTAATTTTATTTTTCGAATACTTACAAGTCTAATTAAAATATAGTATAAAATTCAACACCTTTTGTTTAGCGAACATTTTGAAAAATGAAATCTTTAAGACATTGGAGTACAAATAGTTTTTTTGCCTAGCAACATGAAAAAAAATATTCTTAATGCCATCTCCTAAAAATTTTCATGCAAAGATTAAAAATTTTTTAACTCGGCTTATTGCTTGCAAAAAGAACACTGGCAAAAGTTTTGTGATATGTTATCATAATTCCCTCATATATATTTGGCTCACTAAAAATATACACCCAACACTTTTACTCCATGAAAACTGGGGAAATTTTTTGTCAGGTTTATTCAACAGTATCTCATTCATAAAGTAAGGAAACGGAAAATCCAAAACGAAACCAAACTGAGTTGTCAGAGAGAGGCAAAATGAAAAAACATTTTTATTACAAACAAAACGATTTTATAGAAATTTTCTTCTTATTTTTTTCTTTTTCATTTGTTTTTCATTTTACTTATTTGATATTCGTAAATGTAACCAAATACAAGAAAAAATTGAGATAATAAAGTTTTCGAGTTTCTCAACCGATTTGCCATTTACTTTATTTAATTTTTTGTTTGATTAAAATAAAATTTTTTTTTATGGTGTACCCGTACATATAACACACCAAAAATTGCAAATCCTAAATGAAAATTCAGTGTTTGAGTAGAGTGTATATATTTTTCTAACATTTTAGATTTCTCTCTTGCACATTTTTGTGAATTACTTGGCTGTAAATTTCTGGGCTTAGTCCCAGACCGTCCTTTGATAGTAATGGTTACTCCGGAACCAAAAATTTTTTTCGAAAATATTTTGTTGTGAAAAACACTTATTTTTTACAATACAATTTTTTTTGTATGTATTACATAAAACTACTATTTAAAAATTACATTCAAAAAGTTTTAGTTATTTTTAGATTTCAAATATTTGTTTATAAAAATCAAAGGTATTTCATGTGGCATTTTTTAGTTGACTTTGGTTTGTTTATTTTTGTTAAATTATTATAGTTTTTTGAATTATATTTTATTTAAACAAATAATATTTATGAACAAAAAAATAAATCAGTGAGAAAAAGTAATTTTATTTCCAATAAAATTGGAAATCTGTTAGATAAATTAATAAAAGTTTTTACGAAAAATATACATAAGAAAATTGATGATTTTACTTTGTTTTTCATCATACTTAATTTTTTGTAAATTTTTTTATTCAGTGTGTGTAGAAAAATAAGTGAAACAAATAAAATTAACGAATTATATTTTTAAACCGAACCTAAAAAAGATATTGAAATAAAAGAACGAATAGTTTTTTCAAGTGTCAGTTTTCAAGAGGACTTTCTTTTAGAATTAAATTTATAAAAAAAAAATACATACAACTTTTAATAAAAGCAGCAAATGAAAATGATGTAGCAAAAAAAATTAAAAGATTGTATTAAAAATTTATGATGTAGATGAAGAAATTTATGAAGGAAATAATGTAGAGACTCCGTATTGAAAGACGATGACTGAATAATAAGAAAAAGTATCTGTTGGCTGAGTTCAATACACATTTTTTCTTGTGAGTTGTACTGGTATTGTACGGCAAGAATTTTAAAAAATGAGGTAATATTACATTTGATGATATGACGAATTTTCCGTAAGTTTTTATTCTGTTTTTGATTGATATTTTGTATAGAAAAATATAGAAAGTTTTAGAGAGTTAGAGAGAAATATATGTAAGAATTTAAAAGATGCAGGAAAAAATTTCTTTAACAGGAAAAAAGCTACCGGATTTGCTGTGCACTGGTTCACGCAATTTCTATGAACTGTTAAAGCCTGTCAAACGCATTATTTGTAAATCTTCTCTACCTCCTCTTATTGATGAAGATCCCGACTAGAAATTAGATCAGTATAGGGTCCGATCCGGATCAGGATTGCCTGAAGACTGATCAGGGATGAATCAGGCCTCCTGATCCGGACATGATTAAAAATCGTCATGCCATATATGATCCGTACAGGATCCGTTTAAATGATCCATGCCGGATCCATTTCAAAGATCCATTCCGGATCCATTCCAAAGATCCATTCCGGATCCATTTCAAAGATATATTCCGGATCCATCTTAAAGATCCATGCCGGATCCATTCAACAGTTTCATGTCCGGTCTGGTCAAGAGATCCATACCAGATCCGTTCAAAGGTTTAGAATTAATTTTGTTCTTAAATATTAATTTGACATTAAATAAATGAAAAAAATATTACCATTTTTCCTTAATTTTATTCATAATTTCTCACCCAAAAAAAAGAGGTAGCTTATTTAACGTAAAGTGTATGTAAATTTAACTGAAAATGATGTACGAATTGACGGAGGCGTAAGTAAAGTAAACAAAATTGACAAAGTAAAATCTACTTAAAAGCATTGTAAAAAGGTCAGTTTTTAATTAAACTTGTGCAAAAGCAAATTTTACGTAGACTACAAGTAAATATTTAAAAATATATGTAGCCCTAACGTAGCGTTATGTAATTTCGTCTCACCAAAAAAATGAAAAAAAATTAATTTTTTTGCAATTATTAAACGTTTTTTTTTATCAATTCAGGGGAATTATATACACGGTAATGATAACAGCGGTTAAGAAGGAAGCCCTGTAAAGGATAAAATGCTATTTATTATTAATATTTGTTTGGACTTAACCCGGATTCGATCCCCAGACCTCTGTGTACAAAGCAGCAACATTAACCATTCGTCTATCTAAATAATTGTAATAATTATTTATTTATGAATATCATGTTGATGTTTAAGTTTAGGACGGTAATACAATTAACTATTATTTTAAGTAAAATTTACGTTTAATATGACTTTAATACTCGAATTCATACGTAATTTTCAAACTATGAAAACGTAAATTTAAAGATGCCTTAAGCCGCATTTAGACTATTGCAGAACTCTGCAATATTTCTGCAATAGTCGTGCAATGGTAGTGTGTAAAATATTCATTGCAGAAAAGTTTGGCAATTAACTCATTGCAAAACATTGCAATGAGTCATTGCAATGATTTGCAATGAGTTCATTGCCATACTTTTCTGCAATAAATATTTTACACACTTCCATTGCAGAAATATTGCAGAGTTCTGCAATAGTCTAATTGCGGCTTTAGTAGAAGTTACGTATCACATAAGCAATTTCCAGCATACTTAAGTTAATCTCTTCGGGTAAATAGTGGATAATATATTGCCATGTAAATTTAACATTTTTCGACGGTTATGTTTTACAAAATTGTTAAGTAAATGTAACGACTTTTTAAGTAATTTCAAAATCAAAGTTTTCATATTTCAAAATCAACTTTCGTATAAGCTAAAATTACAGCAATCATATGTTGATTTTACTGTTGCAGTAGTAAATTTATTTTCAAAAATTTTACAATTTAAGTTTTGCTTTATTAACGTGGCACAAGTTAATATTACTTAAATTATCAATACTTTGCACTAGTAAATTTTAGAAAAACGTATGTTATGTTTACAATTTTGGAGTTACTATAGCGCATAAGTAACAAACGCATCGATTTTTTTTCTGAGTGTAGTACACTTCAAATGCTTATATATTTAAACAGTAAGTTTGTTAATTATTAATTATTTCTTATTTTTATTTTATTTAGTCCAAGTTTTGGCATTATTGATGATTTTTCCAATGGTATCATAAAACTCTTTGTCTGTGAATCTGATTCCCTGTTCTTTTAGATCTGCACGCATTATGTCAGGTTAAGCAAGATCCCCCACAACTGTAAGTTTGACAATGCAGTTTTCGATTCAACAATAGATTTGTACTTATAAGTACAAAATATTAAACAATTAAATAGATTCAGCCTACAGTTAATTATTACAGTTAAGTATATTATAATTAACTTTTAAAAAGGTTATTAAAAATTCGTGAAGAATGAGAAAATTTTTTGCGCAAAAAATTTTAAGTTAAGTAAATGTACTATTATGACGTCGATAATATAATCAAAATAATAATTCAGTTATACCATTAATAACGAATTTATTGTTTAATGAGCAATATTATATACAGAATGGATCAGGTAAAAAACTAAATTTTGTATTATTATCCAGTTCAGGACATCGGATAAGGTGAGTTTTTTCGATCAGAAACTGATCGTATGACTGGATCAACGGATAAAGTACTGCACGCTGATCAGTAACTGATCAGATAGCCTGATCAACGGATAAAGTACTGCACGCTGATCAGTAACTGATCAGATAGCCGGATCAAGAGAAACGGTACTGTACGCTGATCAGGAACTGATCAGATGGCCGGATCAAGGGAAACGGTACTGTACGCTGATCAGGAACTGATCAGATGGCCGTATTACGGAAAATCTGATCCGGATCTGATCATAATCCGGGTTCCCTGAGCTAATTTCCAGTCGGGATATGCCCCTCATTGACCAAAGAGATAATGCTTACCATCTGGGAAATTATTTCTTAACTATCCCTTATGGCGGGATGCAGTTTTTATTGATTTTTTTTTTATTTTTGGTCCACGAGTGTGACAACCCCGCGTAATCCAGCCGCTGCTATTGGCATATGGGTCAACGTGAGATATCACATACCACTGGTAATAGTAGTGAGATATCACTAGCCAAGGTTGTATCGTAGAAGTGCTGCCGGATGAACTGTATTTAGTCAACGGTAGCACCCTCAATCTTAGCTATGGAATAATCCTTGATGGTGAAGCACTGTTGTTTGCTTGACGAAACGAGCCTGCATATAACTCTATATCTGGGTTTTAATCATTGAGAAAGACAGTGCGTCACATAATCAGGGATTATGTCACTAGCTGGATTATTGGCAGCCCCATTTGGGTTTTGCTCCTGCAAGTTTTACAAACAAATTTGTTTTTTATCTCTTATTTCATTTATCCTATCATGAAATATTGGGCAGCCCAATATATTTGCTGTCGAAAAACTAATAGTAAAATTTCGTACTAATAAAGAATACTCCATGCCTACAAATCATATAAAATAACTGGAAAAAAAAAATTATTATTTGGTGATGATATATTGTATACCTTACTATTCATAAAATTTTATGCTTTCTAGATCTACTCCACGCACATTTTGATATATAAAATGATTATTAGGCATGAAAATTATTATTTTGTTATTCATATATTTGTGACTGGTAATCACAGTTTCGTTTCTTTTAACATTTTATGCCAGCGTCTTATATTCCACGACTAAATATTCATAATAAAAAAAAAACAAAAATACTATTCAAAAAAAAATGTTATTCAAGAAAAAAAATATTATTCAAAAGAAAAAAATATTATACAAAAAAAAAAAATATTATTCAAAAAAAAAATACAAAAAAAAGAAACATATTATTCAAAGAATAAATAAAAAAAAATATTATTAAAAAAAAAAAATTATTATTCAAAAAGTATAAGAACGTATAGTTATTAATTACTAGAAGGTACACCCGCACGGCGATGCCCGTGCTTCCCAGATAAAGTGGTTGAAAACGGCTTTTTTTTTTGAGTAAATTCTCCGATAGTTTTTTGTAATGTCATTTAATTTAACTTATTTTATTAGTAAAATATAAAAAGTTTGAAAAAAATGTAATAGTATCATTTTGCAGTCAGCAAAAGCCATTAAGTAAATGTCTCTAAAGCTATAGATAAATTTACATATTAAATTTACGTTAAAATTAAAACACATTGACAGACAAATAATAATTAAATAATTTTTATAAATGTAGATGGCAAAAGATTAGGGTTAGAAAAAAGTTAAAATTTTATTCCAAAGATTTAATTCCAATAATTCAATGTGTCACGAACAATTAGGTGAGCGTAAATATATTTGTTTATTGGATGTCACAATTGTCAATTACTTACTCCGAAACCACCGTACTCGTCATACAAAATAGGTACACTGGTTCATTGCTATTGGTTTAGCGTCCTATTTCATGTAGACTTATAATCATTTATCAATCCAGAAATTTTGCTGTTCTGAAGAGGGTCGTATTGCAATTTGCAAATATATTTTATCGATTGTCTGCAATACTCTACTACATTGATGCATACACCGGCCGATTAAAAAATACCACCATTTTTAGAGAATATTTTCGTTTAATGGGTTTAATTGCTTTATGGTCATCGTCTTATTTCGACATTCCTTCTCACAACTTAAAACAAAAATTGGAAAAAATAATAATAAGACTAATTTCATTTGTCAATTCAGACTTATATATTATTATTAAAACAGTCAAATCACAACATATGTTAACATATTTGCATATATTTTATAGATCCCTTGCAATAACAATAATAGTTTTGAAAGTAATGGAGAAGCATATTTCACTCAATAAGTAAAACACTTTAAATCTGTAACTTTGATATTGTTCATAATCTTTTTCTTCGGTACTAAGGTTCCAATGCAAATTCTTGGTTCATCAATGTTTCTAAGAAGAGGAAAAGAAACGTCAATATCCAATTTTTGGAGCATGTGAGGGCAGTTCTGCTAATGGAAGCAGGTTTGTTTAATCATATATAAGCAATGCTTATATGTATCGTATTGGTGCTAGCTAATGCATAGAAATATGTACATATTTTATATAATTGCAAAACAATAAGAACATATTTGTTGTAAATTAGAAATATGTACTTGTTAAAAAATAATTTAACATAATTTTCATATAAATGTACATATTTGTTTGTCACATTATACATTAACTATTCATTTTAATGATAATTCCGAAAAGTGAAAAAAAAAATTGATCAAAGATAACTAAGCGAATAATGTTTTATTATTATAAAATATGATTGATTTAGTAGTTTCGTCTTTATTACCATACAGCATAAGGTTGATTTACTAATTTCGTCTTTATTACCATACAGCATAAAGGTTAAAATATAACTTCAAACAGCGTGACGCGGTTTCTCGATTAACACCCCAGCAAAATATTTACAACGAGCGCAAAGAAGTATAACTTCAAAAAGATATTTACGATCTATAGCTTGGTGTTTCATTTGTGGTGAAAAATTTTACTACCAATAAAATCAGTGACGATAGGAAATTTCATCGAGTAGATCAGATTACGTATGTACCGAAGGTGTATACATTGAACATCAACTTATAATTAATTTTAATGTTATGAACTTCTGTCTTCAAATTTACTTAATGAAAAATAATACGGGTTCCGAAAAGGAAGAGCGACGGGAGTTTAACTCTCTTTTTTCACATGTGTCTAGAATAAGTCACTTGATCCATGTTGAAACTTCGTTGTTACTTTTGATAATTCCAAAACATTTGACAAAATATATGGCATAATAATCTTATTTGTAAATTAAGATGCTATAGTTTGGACGATCAACTTATTTTTTCAAAAGGGAGCTTTATTTACGACTGAAAGTTTTTGTTCAATATTGATGGTATCTCATCGGATGCCTTTTCAACTTATTCAGGAGTCCTGTCGTTGTTTTTACTGTCATTATAATTTTTGTCTTTGTTTATGTAATTTCTATCTTTTTGTATTATTTGTTAATTTATTAATGTTTGAAAATGTTGGGAAACTCCAACTATACTGTGTGTAAACTGTACGTAGTGTATACTCTTGTAGATGGGGTTGGCAGAAATAGAATGGATGATCAGGATGGGTCATTTCATATCTTACACAAATTTTAGACGTTTCGATCTCTATTTCTACGATGTAGTTAAAAGATTTTCCTTATCCATTTTTAGTGAGATTCTTTAATATATATATGAAGTGTTTTAAATATCTTTACTTTAAAATTTTGAGTTCCATACTTTTGGAACAATGAAGTATATAGTTATAACTGTATTGTAAACTATATCGTAACTACATTTTAGTTAACAAAATTACTTAACATATACCTAATACTTATCATTCATTAACATCCGTGTTTTCTCATTTAATATCAAAACATCCAAAAATATCATTCATTATCCAAATATAAAAAAAAAATTAGAAAACACACTTATATTGAAAACGAACTAAAAACTAAAAAATAAATTTTGCATTGACACAACACGATGTTCCAAAGAAATAAAGGTTAAATCTTTTATTAATAACTATGTTTGCTTTCAAACTGTAGTAAGGAAATAAATATTTAAATATCTTTTTAAAAAATTTAGCACAGATGTCAAATTTAGCTGTACAGACTAGAATACTATTTAACTAGAAGTTTTGTTAGATAAATAGTTTTTTGTTACAGTTTTTTACAAAAAATAAAAGTGGTTGGCGCAGTCAGCGTATTGAACGTATTACATCACATTTTGTATTATGAGTAATTCATAATACTTTAAAATAGTTGAATTAAGTTTTAGTATTTATACTTATTACTTAATTTAGATTTAGAATTAGCACATTTTCTACATGTTTATACAAGCTTTGCAATATGGGTGTATAGCAAGTAATTATCAAATTGCAAAGCAAATGTTGCGTTAAAACTAATTCTAATGCAAAACTACAAATTTTAGTACAACACTACCATCAAAATTTATTTTTTATACTAATGGTAGAAGTTCGAAAACAACTTGCTACGCTTGAAGTTTGAAAACAATGCCATTTGCTAATGCAAAGAGCATTAAATTTATTTTTAAAGCATGCGGTGCATTGTTTTATAATGGAGACATCCGTAGGACCTATATATGTAGCAATTTGTATTACATATTCAGCTTATTTTTAACTGTGTAGGCATGAGTCTACAAAGAAGTTTTGCATAAAGAAATTATGAACTCTCTAAATGTTTTACATATTGTATACCTTATGTTTTTTTTTGTCGATTGACTTGTTGCATTCATACATGTTTCTCAATCTAAACGCATCTTTAGATAGGTGTCGTAAATTTACAATTCACATAAAACAAAACTCAAAACGTTGATCAAAAACTTTTTAATAGTTTTCGGTTTTCGAACATAACTGGTTGAATTTCAATAGTAATTTATAAATTTGATGAGGTTTTTGGTCAATTTCAATGGGACTTCCAACAGTTTTTTTTTAATATTTTAATCTGCGACACGTATTCACTTGATAAAAAAATTCTACTATAAGTAAATGATCTTCAAACGCATTGTTTACATGAATTTAATAACACTCAGTCGTTACATTCAACTGGAGGCATTCATCAACCGGAGACAGAAGATGAAAATTGTTTCCAAATTTTAAAGAAAAAAATCATAAAAAAAAGAAATAAATAATCAAAAAAAATAAGTAAATACATTAAGTGTGTGTTAGTGTTTATTAAAATAAAAGTGAAAAGTTTTCCCTTATCGTGCAACTGTTGCATGAAACCTGCTATCGTGTTTTTGAGACTGAGATACCCAGTTTTTTGTATTTTTTAATTCTGAAATTTAGGCCTGGTCGAATTTCAGTATCTATACCTGCAATGGCAAAGGGTAAGTCTATGTCTCAACAAAATGGCAGCAGAGTGAACCAACAGCTTAGCATTGACTTCACCACCATAAGAGAGTTGCTCTTGTCTATCCGTACCGGTCGGTTATCCTTATTTTAAGTTAATTTATTTGCTTGTTAAATGTTAAATTTACCTCTAGGACGTGTACAACCGAGCTTATGTTGTACTAAATATATATTATCTTTAAAGACGAGAATACAACCTTTTGTTGTATTCAATAATTATTATAGTGCTGTGCTGTTTCATTAACTTAAATATTTGTGTTTGTGATAAAGTCAAAATGTAAATCAATAAATATTTCGAACATTAACTTTAATTAAATAATCGATGTAAAAGTGTAATTGTTAACGGTATTCCCTATGGTTCATCTCCTACATTATATTTACTTTTCACAATAACATTTAATTCACATGTACAGTTTTCTTTCAAGTTTTTCTCTCTTTCTTCAATTTTTTATGTATCCAAGTTTAATTAATCTCTCATATCTACAATGCATTTTTTGTTTAATTCAATTCAATCCAATTCAATTGATTTTTTTTATTTATTAAAATTGAATTTAATCTCTCATATATTCACAAAATATAAATCCAATTGACAAGCAACCTGCAAATATAAACAAACTTCTATCTCTTTTTTGTTTTCTATCATTGTCATTGGGATAGCAAGAATTCACAGAACCGCAAAATTTTTTATAGCCTATGCCAATTTTATCTTTGTGGTTTTTATTGTGTTCCTCGGTCTATTCCTTTTTGGCTTTGGTTTTTTTTATTTCCCTTCTAAAAATTTTTAATTTACCAATATTATTTATGAAAACATAATGCCTTCTTTTGTCTCCAACTTCGTAATCGATTCCACTAATATCCGAGGTCTCTATAAAAACTTTCTTAGCGTCCAATACCATCTTAACCAAAAGAAACCACATTTACTAGCGCTAGGTGAGACTCAGGTTTCAAATATTGATAATGCCCGATTCGTTTGCAACAATTATTCCCCAAAACTTGCATTTTTTGAACACCGTGGTGTAATGGTATATATACGCAATGATGTTAAATATACAAGGCTCCTTCAGTATAAAACAAGCATTATTTCTGAATTCTGCTTTATCTGGCTAAAAATCATCGTAAATAAGCATGACATATACTTGTGTTATTTATACCGTAGTCCGGTGTACCACCGCATAATCAAACCTTCACCGAAAAAAAACGTTGGTAGAATCAACTACAAAGCTTGTTTGATTTTGCGTCTAACACGAACGTGTTTATTTCAACCAATGTAGCATTGTCAATTTATTTTAAAAAACGTAACAATTTTCATTATTTAAATCAACCACGGCGTGATCAATTTTTCTTGTTCATATTTTTCAGTTCAGTTTGTTCATGTTTTTGTTTGAAAATTATTGTGTTTGTTAAAATAAAAAACTAGAAGAAAAGAAACTAATAAACAAAATAAAGAAAAATAATAAACAAAAGAATAGAAAAATAAAAAGTTTTTATATATTTTAACATGGCTGGTTTTATTTAACATTTTACTTTAGGAAATAATTTAGATGTGTTTAATTGATTTAAATAATTTTCATATTATTTGCATATAAAATTATGTGCGAAAGAAATTTTTCAGTTAATGTTATAACAAAAATATCGTTAATGAAACAGGCCCTTTCTATAATTAATTTTGGTGATTTAAAAAAATTATTATATTATTTTAATATTTTTTATTTGTCTTGTTTCATGTCCATTTATCGATATTTTAATTTAATTTTTCATAATAATGAGAAAATTATGGAAAATTAGTATAATTTTCTGCACATAATTTTTTGATTTCTGAATTTTGGTCTTTTAAATTGTATCATTAAAAAAATGGCGAAAAAATGGACGCATCCTTTACAGACAAAATCACACTCATACATTTCCAATTTAGAACGTAAATATACGAGCGCTAGCTTTATGCATAAAAATGTTTGTCGGGATTGATGCGAAATACATACTTCTAATATAAAAAATTTCAAATATTATATTTACGAAAAAAACGAACCCATACAAACATCGATAGCAGCAAAAACATAACAAAGATGTACCAAACCAAAAGATTTAATACGGCGTATTGCTTGATTCTATCACAAACGTATTCAATATCACTATTTTTAGTCTAATTTTTAATTTACCACGTTTGTAGTCAATTGAAAATTAAATCTCCAGGCTACCGCATGGAGGGATCAGTTTTTATTATTTTTAGATTTTATTTTTGATCCACGGGTTTGACAACCCCGCGTACTCCAGTCCCTGCTATTGACATACGAGTTAACGTGAGATATCACATACCACAGGCAATAGCAGTGAGATATCACTAGCCAAGGTGACATGACATCTTAGGGGTGGTGGCGGATGAACTGTATTCAGTCAACGGTAGCACTCTCAATCTTAGCTGTGAAATTATCCTTGATGATGAGACGCTATTGCTTCCTTGAGGAAACGAGCCTTCATATAACTATGTGTTGGCTTTAATCTTCAAGAAAGACAGTGCGTCACGGAATCAAGGAATATGCAACTGGCTAGATTATTGGCAACTACATTTTTGTTTTGTTTCAGCAAATTTTTCTAAAAATTTGCTATTAACTTTTTAATTTACTTTTATTTTCTCTATTCTATCATAAAATATTGGCCTATGTCATATTTTGTCAGTGATAGGATTTTTTGTTTAGTTTTCCATTCTTTAACAAGAAATATAAAAAAACAAAAAAAAAAGAAAGATTTACGTCCATCAACACCTTTGAACGTATGTTGTTGTGGGACCTTGGTCTTAAAAGGTTTTTATGTGTTATTGTGACACATATTGTAATTCCTACTACACAACACATTTTATAAAAAAAAAAAAATCATAATTGACTCAACTACAAACATGGTTAAATCAAATATGTTTGTGATACTTATAAAAAAATATATCAACAACGGTTGAATTGTTAATTTAAATACGGAGCGTTGGTTGATTCAATCACAAACGTATTTAGTTCCCCAATTTTCACTTAATTTTCGATTAACAATGCAACATGTTTGAATCAACCAAGATTTTTTCTTTCGGTGTAGGCCCACCCATATTCCAAATATTGCAAGCCATTCTTCTAACCTACTTGATCTTTTCATGACAACACATTCTGCCAAATATACTTGCTCAGTTGATGCTCCTCTTGGCAGATCAGATCACTGTGTAGTTTCGGCGTATTTTCGAAACAAATCCTCAAGCACCAAGTCCAAAACTGTCTCCACCTCGGAGAGGCATTACAATAGATGTAACTGGCAGAAGCTTAATAAGTTCTATGACGAAATCGATTGGCGTTTATTTCTGCAGGGTAAAAATGTTGACCAAGCAACTACATTGATCACGTTCATTGTTCTACTGGGAATGAGTATTTTTATTCCAACCAGTTTTGTGAAAAAGAGAACTGGGTCCAAATCCTGGTTTTCTAATGAATGTAATATAGCAAAAATTAACAAAATGTTGGCGTTTGACAAATACCAGAGCGATAAATCACCCAGTAGTAGATCTCTTTATATCACGGCTAGAAACAACTGTCATAATATGTTTAAAAAAGCTAAATTTCTTTTTAACTCCAATGCGAAGCGTAAAATCTTACGCGCTAATATAGGCAGCCGGTCGTACTGGAACTTTATCCGAGAGGTTGGAAATAGTTTTATCAAATCTTCTATCCCTCCATTAATGGATAACCAGGGCAACCCTGTAACTAAACTATAGCCAAGGCAGATCTACTTGCGGCAAAATTTCCTGCTAACTCTGTAGTCGATGATTACGGTATAAATCCACCGATCATTCCATCTGTCCAATCATCAATGAACAAAATCTACTTTCGTCCAAGAATTTTGCGTTCAACTCTGCTTAATCTTGATCTTAGCAAATCTGCTGGTCCGGACGGTATACCACCTATTGTACTAAAGCGTTGCGCCGATACCCTGGTTTATCCACCAATTAGTCTCTTTCATTTATCCCTAAGCTCGGGCCTTTATCCATCAATGTGGAAACTGACCAATGTTCAACCAGTTCCTAAAAAGGGCAACAAGTCTGACCCAACAAATTATCGTCCCATTGCACTAACATCGATACTTGCTAAAGTTATGGAAAAAATTATCAATTATAAACTAATGGCATATCTTGAAAACAACCATCTGCTCCACGACCGCCAATATGGCTTTCGTAAAACGCGGTCTATTGGTGATATAATGTCAGTCCTCACGGAGAAATGGGGTAAAGCAATTCATGACTTTGGTGAATCTCATATCATTTCCCTTGATATATCCAAGGCGTTTGACAGAGTTTGGCATAGGGCTCTTAACAACAAATTAATTTCATATGGAGTCTGTAAGACCTTAATCTGTTGGTTAGAAGATTTTTTATCCCATAGATCAATCAGGGTAATGCTGGATGGTGTTTTGTCGACTAAGTTCCCAATTCAAGCCGGTGTTCCCCAGGGTTCGGTTCTGTCACCAACTCTTTTTCTAATCTTTATCAACGATTTGTTATCTATCACCACAAACCCTATATATAGCTTTGCCGACGACAGTACTATCTTCCATTCCTATTCTTTTAAAAAACAACCATCTAGTGTAAGTTCTAATTGTCATCGTAGAAAAATGATTGAATCCTTAGATGTAGATCTGGAATTAATACTGGATTGGGGTAAACGGAACCTAGTGATATTTAATTCCATGAAGACGAAGTCGTGCGTTTTGTCCCATAAAACCTCACTGTATAGCGGCAATGCAACGTTTTCCATGCAAACACTACTGAACTCACCTACACTCAAACTTCTGGGAACTAATATCAATCACAAACTGAAGTGGCATGATCATATTCTTTCCGTAGCAAAATTGGGATCCCAACGACTTGACTTCCTACGTCGCTGTAAAAGTTTTTTCACTCCATTGGAATTAACTACGATCTATAAAGCATATATACGACCGATCCTCGAATTTGACTCCCATTTATGGGCTGCAGCACCAGAATCCTCTTTAGACTTTGTCGACAGAGTTCACAGGCGTGCATTGAAGCTGATTGATGATTCAATAATAACATCGGGTATGGATTCGCTTCATCATAGAAGAGTGGTTGGAGCTCTTACACTATTTTACAGGTACTACTACGGTAGATGCTCTAAGGAAATTAGCAACTTAATACCTCCACTCCGCAGATCTTCCCGAACCACAAGACAATCTTTACATTCCCATATGCATACCTTGGAGGTCTTATATGTGAGAACATCTAGCTACAATAACTTTTTTTTTTCACGTTCCGTATATTGGTGGAATCGATTACCGAAAAATGTTTTCCCCGCTTCATACAATCCACAAGCTTTTAAATCCGCAATACATCAATACTATCGGTCCAGTCCTATCCCAAATCCTTAACTCTCCTTTCCTATCGTTAACACGTGCATAAAGCATTAGATGTGTATAACCTAAGTGATTAACCCGAACTATAAAAAAAAAAAGAGGTCTCAATTCGAATCTAAATGAGGTTCATCACTACATCGAAAAAAAATAAACCTGACATATTGTTTCTTACCGAAACAATTGTCAGTGGCAAAGAATCGAAATAGGATCTCGATAAATACCGGATGCCTAGTTACGAATTGGAACATTCCTTTTATAACAAGCATGGTGTCTGTGTGTTTGTTCGAAATTCACTTCCATGTATGAGAATTAAGGCCTACGAGTTGAACTCTAAGCCCTATAATTCTATAGCACTGAAGATGTCAGGGGTTGATGAAACTATGTTTATAATAGGATTATACAGATCCACAAATTACCCCCCAGGATGTCCTTTTGTCGATCAAATATCAACTAACCTAGACAAGATTACCACGGACTACCCCAAAGCAAGACTGGCCATTCTTGGAGACTTTAATATTCATAATAAAGAATGGCTTATTCATTGCGCACTGATGACGTAGGAAGACAAACCGAACTGATACTCGCAGATTATCACGGTTTGACGCAAATGATAATGTGTCCCACTAGAATCCCAGATAATTCAGGTCATAACAATATTATGCTTGATTTGTTTTTCACAAACGAACCAAAAGTTGAACAACCCCTCGGAACATCGGACCATTTACTAATATCAGCAATAGTGCAATTTACTCTCCGACATAAATTAAAGCAAATTCTCGTCGCGTTTGGAACTATAAACGCGCTGACTGGGAGGGACTGAGAAACTTTTATGATGAAACATCTTGGAAAACTATTTGTTGTGTTGATCAAGATCCTAGCACATCGGCAATAAGAATTTCTGAAATTATAAAAGACGGAATGCGGCGGTTTATTCCAAAGCGATTAATTACTCTTAAAACTGAGCCTTGGTTCACCCGGGATGTTGATGAGGCAGTGAGGAAAAAACGCAAAGCATTTAAGACATATAATTCAAATAAAACACCTGAAACCCATAGTGCGTATAAGAAAGCCGGATATATTAGTAAATACAAAATAGTCTTGGACATAGACGCGTTTATCCATAAGAAATCGAAGAAATTCGCCGAGCACCCATCTGGCTCGCGTAGTTTCTTTCAGGCAGTTAAATCAGTCCAGAACAATTTTACTCGATCCTCTATTCCAACTTTAGTTCTGAATAACATTCCCGTGAGCGACTCGAAAGAGAAGGCGGATCTTTTGGGTCATATTTTCGCAGAAAACTCAAACATAGTTGAAGCTCCCCATTCTCCCACACTCATTTCCACAGTTGTAACGAAAATGAGACCAATTATTTTTCGTTGCAATATTGTACGAAAAATGCTTCTTTCTATCAATATCAACAAATCCGCTGGCCCCGACGGTATTCCACCCCTCATTCTTAAAAACTTTGTCATTCTCTGCCATTCTTGTGACAACTAGCTCCAACTTGAACAAAAATTTTCTATTTATCTTATAAAACCGGAATATTTCCTGATTCTTTGAAACAGGCCAGCGTTCAACCCGTATCAAAGAAAGGCAGTAAGATAGACCCCTACAATTATAGACCAATTGAAGTCAAAACCAATTGGTTTTCGTAGAAGTCATGCAACAGGTGATCTGTTAGCCTACGTATCCCATCTCTGGAACAAATCGCTGGAAAACCATTGTGAAACATTCAGTATTTCACATGACATTTCTAAAGCATTTGATAAAGTGTGGCATAAAAATCTCATAGCTAAATTAAAATCTTATGGCTAGACCATCTTACTGTCTCATGGATTCATTGTTTTCTTTTTTTTTTTTAACCTTTATCTCCATTTAGGAGCATAGGGCGTCTACTAGACTGGACCATCTAACTCTGTTGGGGGCAATCGCTTTGAGTTCACCCCATGTCTTGCCAATTTGTTTTGCTTCAGCTAGCTCCGTTTTCTTCCATGTCATGGGTGTTCTTCCAACTCTCCTTTTACCTTGTGGATTCCACTCTAGGGACATCCTTGTTATATCTTCGGCTGATTTTCTCAGTGTATGTCCTATCCATCTATTTGTTTTATCTCGGTCTCAATGTCTAACTGCTCTGTCTGCCGTACACTCAGAGAATTTTGTTAGTAAATTTAATAACCGCCCGTTTTAAAAATGTGTAATAAGTTATTTTATCAATCTAATAACGATTTTTATTAAAGTAATTGCCACATTCGTTCGACTAATACTTTTTGTTATTATTTTAATAAAAATGTTTATCAAAATAAAAACACGGTCAATATTATTAAAAAAATCACAACGGTTGATTAAACTAATAACCAATTTTTATTAAAATAATGAATTCGGACAGTCAAAAAAAAATCATGTGATTAACGTAGAGCTATTAAAATAAAAACATAAATTATTATTTTTGTAGTTAATTTTAATAACCATTTTATTAGATTAACCATCGACGTTTTTACTTTCAAAACGTAGGTTATTAAATCAATAATAGTATACATTAATCTTACTTAAGGTTATTATTTTTAATAACGATCAATAAAATATTGGTAAGAATCTCAGTTTATATCCAGACGCTGAATAAACAACTTTAAAAAATATTTAAAAGTTTTGTGAAAAGTTAAAAGTGTTAAGAAAATTGAAAAAGTAAGATTATTTTATTAAACGATAACGTTTGGTATGTGAAACTTTGTAAATTTTTGTACTGTCTATGGTGTGGTAAAAAAATTGGTTTTTCAGTTCCTGAAGCAGATTCATCAGACAGAACATGTTGAAATTTTGTTCGATGAACAGAGTAGTTAGGCTAAAATTGAGTCTGCATGGGACAGGACTAAACAACTGAGACTCAGCGACATTTCAAAATTAAAATCAACTTCGGAAATTTTAACCAAATGGAAGCAATTTAAATTACCGCTTGGTTATAAACTGGTAATTAATAATTCAATATTAGTATATTTCAATAACATTTTAATTATAATTATAATAATATATGTATATAATAATTATAATTAATTATAATAATATTGCTTTTAAAATTTTCAGATAGACATTTATTTTAAAGCAATGTTTCCGAAAGCCAGCGATTTTGGTTGTAAATTACCAACCATTTATTCAGAAAACTCAGCCCATTTTTGAAGAACAAATTAAGGATGAAAAGTTAAGAGAGATGGTTGAAGAACTTCGCAATACAGAGAATATGACAGAAAGTAAGTTTTTAAATTTGTTTTTTGGCTCCAAAAACTTGAAAATCACATACAACAGAAGCAGAATTCCATTCAAATTTTACAGCAACAGAATTTTTTGCTGTCAAATTTGTATGAAATTCTGTTTCTGTTTCTGATGTATTTGAATACCCGGCTATAAGCTAAAACGTTGTTTTTGGACATGTCATTTGTAATTTTTTTGAGTGAAAACAATTAAACCTATTCAATGTTAGATTCTGTAATAATATAATATTTTTCTGTTTTATATTATTTAGATGATATTCTCCTATCAACTATGTATTTACTGCACAGGATACTCCGTCAAACCAACAAAACTTTATAGCATAAAATTTATAAGAAATACACTGTTCGATATTCTTAAAACAGTTTTGCCATTATAGACGAAACTGTTCAAAATGATGAAGAGATGTTACAAAAGCATTTCGATAAAAAATTACCAATTCAGCCTCTTTTGTTAATTAGTGGGTCTATAATAAAGCCAACTAGTATGCTTTGATAATGTACGGTATGAAGTTTATACAACATGGAATAGTAGATTCTTTTCTAAGCGAAAAGTCAATTCACTAGTGAAAAAGAATAACAAATTATAGTTTCTATTGTTTTTCATATAATTTTATAAAGTATTTTAAACAACGTAACCATGAAAAAAAAGAATATGATTTTTGAATGTTTTGTTGTCAATTTATAACTTTATAATTTATAGTAAATATCGATTATATATATACTATCATAGAAAAAATTGCATTTCCTACGCGAGATAAAAACGTTTTTCGTTCGTAAATATGTCTCACTCGACGCTAGCGCGTCTCGTGAACATATGTTTACTCAAAAAACAATGTTTTTATCTCTTGTAGGAAAATATACTATTATTTATTCAACTTAAAATATCCGCAACCGGCAACCAATTTTGGAATTTTATCCAAAAGTATTTTTATACATTGAAAGGCGATAAAGAAAGAGCATATTTTTCGGTCAATTTGTTGATTGATTTGTTAAATTCAAATCAATAATATATATTATTAGTTTAGCTATGTAAATTTATTTTTTAATTAATAAAAAATATAGAAAAATATAATAAATATTACTATATTTTTTATTTTATATACGCACATAGACTCCTTTTGTTCTTTTAATTTTTGTCACATATAAATTTAAAAATACTTTAAAGCAAAATTATGAATTATTGTAGAATTAAAACTGTGAAAAATAAATACTTTAAGATTAAATGAAAATAATTGAAATAAATAAAATCGTTAATAAAAAATGTATGCTCTCTTTTATTTAAAAAGTGTAAAATATAAGTTCCATTATTAATTTAATAAGTTTCATTATTAATTTAATAACATCTTATTATTGATTTAATAAGAACCTATTATTAATCTAATTAGATTGTATTATTATTCTGATAGCCTAATATTATTTTAAAAATAACTTTATTATTATAATAATATATGTCATTTATCCAAGGGATACCTAATATAAATGTAATCCATTATGTTATTATTTCAATAAGAATTTTTATAAATATAAAAGCTATCGTTTTTAGATTTAAAATTTAATTTTTTTTTGTTAGTAAATATTACGAGCAAATAATATTAGTTTAGTAATGCCTGTCATTACGAAATTAGTGAAAATAATCACAAGTTGTGATTAGCTGTATAATAATCACCAAATTATTAATCTAATGGCTATTTTGATAGTTTTTAATAACAGAATTCTCTGAGTGTAGAAGTTCCTGGTTACTGATGGTGTTTGGCCAGAAGCATTTGATCAGTCTTCTCAGGCATTTGTTCACAAACACCTGTAGTTTATTTGTGATCTTTCTTGTTTGTTTCCACGTTTCACATCCATACAGCAGTACTGACTTGACACATACATTGAACATTCGTAGCTTTGTCTTTCTTGACAGGATGGATGCATTCCAGATCTTGTGAAGCATATTGAACGTATTTCTGTCTTTGTTAATACGCTGTTATCTTCTTCAGTCCCGCTTGTTTTTGCTACAGTACAACCAAGGTACACAAATTTGTCAACTTCGTCCACTTGTGTATTGTTGATGGTAATTGGTGTTATCGTTTTGGTTACAATCTCATAGCCTTTGTTTTTCTGATATTAATGTTGAGACCGACTTCATGTACAAGGGTTGATAGCTTCTGTATTTTCTGCTGCATGTCCGTATGTGTGTGTAAGTAGATAGATGTCATCTGCGTAGTCTAGATCATTGAGCCGTCTTGTTGTATTCCATTGGATTCCATTTGGACTTGCATCATCGAGCTTTCTCATGATACTATCTAGTACTATTAGGAATAGTAGCGGGGATAGTACACAGCCTTGCCTCACTCCTCGATGGTTGTAGTATTCATCACTTTGCTGTCCTTTGTATTGTATTCTGTTTGCAGCATCCCGATACATTTCTTTGTTTAGATCAACTATTTTCTTCGGGATGCCCATTTCACAAAGTGTCTTCCATATCGCGCTTCTGTTGATTGAGTCGAAGGCGCGTTCGAAGTCCACGAAGAGGAGATACAATGGTGAATTCCATTCATTTGATTGCTCAATGATGATACGGATTGTGTTGATATGATCGGTACAGCTTCTTCCTGGTCTAAGGCCGGCTTGTTCATTTCTTAGTTTCATGTTAATTAATGGAGATATTCTTTCGAGAATGATCATCGCTAGTATTTTCATTATTGTGTTGAGCAGAGATATAGCTCTCCAATTTTTGCTTTCTCTTAGATCACCTTTCTTTGGGATTGTTATGGATACCTTCTTTCCATTTGGTTGGTATTTTACCTTCGTTCCATACATCAGCTAATAGTGGTGTTAGAGCTTCTGCTGTTGTGTTTACACCTGCTTTGCGTAATTCTGCTGATATATTATCTGTACCAGCAGATTTGTTATTCTTGAGTTTCTGTATGGCATCTCTAACTTCCCATTCCGTTGGTGGATGGGTGCTGATAGTTTCGTTATAGTTGTCATCCGGAGACTGCAAGTTATCTTCATGTTGGTGGCAATTGTCTTCGAAGTATTCTTTCCATCTATTTAGCTGTTGTTCATGTGTTGTGAGGGTTTGACCAGATTCATCCTTTATTGGTGGAGTGTTTGTATATTTGTTGGTGACCTTTCTCACGCATGTGTAGTGTGCGCATATTTCTATTAGCTGCTGCTGTTTCTGCAGTCTTGAGAATGCTTTTTGTATATCTTCTGCGATCATTCCTTGCCATCTTTTTAACTTGTTTTGCTGTACTTTCATATTTGTTGCGGATCTCGGTTGTGTTCTGGTGACACAACTGCAACTTGAGCTGTCGACGCTCTTCAATTTTCTTCCATGTATCATCGCTAATCCATGGTTTCCGTAATTTGTCTTGGTATCCTAGCACATCTGTAGCAGTTTTGACGTTAGCTTCTTTAACTTGTTCCCATTTTACATCAATGCTGGTGGTTTCGTTGTTTGGTAGATTGAGCTGGAGCGACTCTTTGAAGATGTTATTTGTATTTTTGTCGCTCAATCTGTTGATGTTGAATTTCCTCTGACATGGCTTGTTGTGTTTTACAGCGGCTGGTTTAATTTTGAATGTTGCAATTACCAGTTGGTGGTCGCTGTGTATGTCTGCTCCTCGCTTTGCTCTGACGTCTTGTAGTGAGGATAGAAACTTCTTATTCACCAGTACGTGATCAATTTGATTCTTGGTTCTTCCATTTGGTGATGTCCAAGTGTATTTGTGTATGTTCTTGTGTGGGAAACTTGCTGCCTCTTATGAATAGTTGATTTGTGACACAACAATCGATGAGCCTGTCTCCATTGTTGTTACGTGCTGATCCTAGTGCATGTTTACCCATGACTGATTCCATTCCGGTGTTGTCGGTTCCAATTTTGGCATTGAAATCACCTTGTATTATTTTGATGTCACTTCGGAGTGCATTAGCCAGCGTTGCTTGGAGCTGTTCGTAGAATTCATCTTTTGTCGCATCATCAGTTTCTTCGGTAGGTGCATAGCACTGTATGATCGTTGTATTTCTAATTTTCGATTGGAATCTTACTGTTATTATTCTGCTACTGATTGGTTTCCATTCGAGAAGTGCTTTCTTTGCGTTAGGTGTTGTTAATATTGCTACGCCTTGTTCATGTGTGTTGGATCTACCAGAGAACATCATGTAATTTCCTGCAGTTGTTGTTAACTCTCCGCTGTTTTTCCATCTTACTTCACTGAGTCCTAGTATCTCGATGTTATACTCTTTCATTACTTTCTCAACTTGTGCTAACCGCGATGTTTCTATCAGAGTTCTGACATTCCAGTTTCCTACTCGTGTCCGGGTACGATAGCTAAGGGTCGATATTTGATTATTCCGGTTTGTTTTGCTTTGTTTCTTTCTAGTATTCGTTTCTTTAATCATTTGAATTTCGGAATCACCTTTCGGATTAACGGGTGATTGGGCCATCGAATCCTAGCCAGTTTCCAGAGCTGCTGGATAAGGTATACTGGCATACCGTGGGCGAGATATTCTTGCTTCAATGTGATTCAATCACATTTCCATATTTTTTTCTGGTGAAGTTCCCAAGCGGTCACCCGTTAAAGTTCGCACCCTTCCCAGTGTTACTTAACTTCCTTGTTAGTGATGTTGTTGACTTATCCACTTCTCCATCTCGCCCACTCATTGTTTTCTTACAGGACGCTAATTTCATGTTAATTTACATGGTATCACCAATGTTTTCACCAATTCTGGGGTTCCCCAATGTTCAAATCTCTCACCAACTTTATTTCTTCTATACGTTAATGATTTACTTATTTCCACAGTGCACCCAATCCATAGTTTTGCTGATGACAGCACATTGCATGTGTACTACATCTCAAATGTACCCACTAACTTCCAAATAAAACTTTGATGAAAAACAATCATAAAACTAAAAAACAACAAACATAATAACAAATTATTACTCATGATAGTAAAAGCCAAATGCATTTTACACATGACGTAGAAACCAAATTAAAAAATATAAATCAAATTTTTTATTATTTTCATAACTGACCATAACAAATGTAAAACATATAAACGAAATAATAATATGGGTCAGATTCAATTTCATAACATAAAAAAAGTGTGTGAAGAAAATATAATACTAAAAGATGTCATGTGACACTTTTTAATTGTTTTATATTCTTTTAATAATTATTCCTTTTTGATGAATAAACAAATTTTCATATATAAATATTTTTAAGTATTTTAGTAAATAAGAATCGATAAATTTTATTGAATTTGGTGGGAGAATAGATTTATAGTAAATAAAGAAATTGTTTTATTTTGTAATTGGGGAAATGAATTATGTAAAATATTTTAGGTATATATAGAACGAATTGATTGAATAAAACTCAGACTTAATTTTGAATTTAAATAGATCGTTTTTATTTTCGAATTAATTCTCGACGTTCCGAATTGCTCTTGAAGCCAAAGGAACTAACAGAAAAGAGATAGAGCGAATAGCTTAATTGTTAAAGTTCTATTAATTTTCTGGGACTGTTCTACGACAGAAAGACGTACTTGACTCATCTGTAAATATATATATCTGTGGGACAACTCGCATATCATTTAGAGTTTCCTGCCAACAATCTTCCGAAGTTCAAATGAATCATAGTTTCTACGATGATTTTGATTCTTATCTGAAGAGTCTTGAGGAGAACTTCAAAGAAGACGTAAAAACAGTAATACATTATATGGCGACCTATACCAAAACGAACGTGGAAGCAATTAAAGAAGAACACAAGGAGAAGAAGATAAATACACCGCGAGATATAGAACAGATCATCAAGAAACCAACAGTGATCAAATTTAAAAAGGAACGAGCTAGTGAATTAGCAAGATTGATTTGCGAATTGAAGAATTTTTACCGTTTGGCGAACTCAGCTGTAACAGAAAAAGAAAAAGAGTTATTTTTAAACGAAGCTGCAGCAATAGAAAGTAGACAAGCAGCGATTCTGTGTCAAAGAAGTTATAAAAATAGAAATAAAATTTTTTCGATCGATGAAATCGATAATATAAGTTTTAGTTTCAACAAAAATTAAAAATTTAAATATATAAATAAATTTTTTATATATGTATACTAGAATTTAAACTTTTCTTTAAAAGAAAAAAAAAATTTATTGATTAGTAAAATAGATTTAATAAAAATTTCTCTAAACGAGAATAATTTCATATTTTTACGATTACGGTTTGTAATTAATTTAACATAAAGATGGGTAGTAACAAATCTAAGCCCGAAGAAAAAGAAATCATAGTCACGAACGGTGCCGGGTCCGCAACTAACATCACTGGAAATACAGTTGATGAAAAAATCAATAAATATGAAATTATTGCCGTAACCACCATTTTAGTGATAGTAATAATATTCGTAGTTTACAAATTAAAAATGTATCTTAAAAATAATATAAAGAAAGAAGTAAATAGAGTTACTGTCTAAAAAAAAAATTTTTTTATAATTTCAATTTTCTTTTCATTTTGTTTGATAAATTGTTTTCTCTTCGTATGCATAAAAAAAAAAAATGATAATTTCGTTGTTTTGTTGAAAAATAATTTTGTTGAGAAAAAATTTGGTTTGAATATAATTTTGGTTGATAGATAGTTTTTGTTGGAAAATAATTTTGGTAGATAGACAGTTTTTGATGATGAAATTTTTTTGATTTTAGTTGATGGAATCAGTGCAAAAAGCAAAAGAGATAATCAGTGAATTGGAAAGATTATACTCTAATTTTACGAAAAACCCGAATAGAACTTATACGCATGAGCATATCCTTAATCTTTGTACAAAAGTAAGTACACTTAAACAAGAATTCAAAGAGCTATCAAAGACTCTCATTACAGTACTTGATTCAAAAACCCTTGATAAACTTCAAGGAAAATTTAAATCTGCTTATCAAGAACTCAAGAAAAAATTAGCTACTTTTTCTGAGGACTTATTAGAGAGCTCCCTTCAAGACACTGAGGAAATATCAAATTTACAAGAGACAGAAGAGATACCAAGAATAAAAATGGCATCCTTCGATATTGAGAAAACGTTAAAAATAATCCCGACTTTCGATGGAAAATCTAATGATCTTCCAATATTTTTAAATTTGATACAACATCTGAGCAGTACGCTGAAAGATAATGAAGAAAAAATTAAACTGATAGCATTTATCTGGGATACCAGACTAACTTTGAACGCGAAGACGAAATTAGTTTCGATTAAAAAACCCAATAGCATTGAAGAACTTAAATTAATATTTAATAATATTTTCAAAAAACGGACGACTTGTTTGAATATTCAAACACAAATCACTCAAGCGCGTCAAAATAATTTATCTGCCGAATCATTTGGGAACAAAATTGAAGGTATGATAACGGAACTCATTACAGATATCAGAGCAAGGTGATAAACATGCTGATATTATTACTAAATTAAACGAACAAACGGGACTAAACGCATTCAAGACTGGTTTAAATGAACCAATCAAAAACATGGTCTATGCCGCGAGACTTAATTCACTTCAGGAAGCAATCCAATATGCTGCCGAAGTAGATGAGCAATCGAATACAGCACGGATGCTACATTTCAATGCACGAAACTATAGAAATGACTATAGAAATCAAGCCAACAACTATCAACATAAGAAAAATTTTAATCGATCTTATCAGAAGAATAAGAATCGAAATAATTATAATAATTATAATAATAATAATAATAATAAAAATTTTAATAATAATGCATACGGTTACAATGGAAATAATTCCAGTAACAATAAAAATTTTAATAATAGATATTATTCCAATAATAATAATAATAATAATAATTTGAATAAAAGATTCAATGATGCTAGAAATACAAATTTTAATAGAAATGGGCATAATAATAATTATAGTAATAGTAGAAGAGTGAATTTAGCTCAAGCGGAAAACTGGGAAGGAGTCACCGAGAACCAGTTATCGAGCGACTCCCCAGTAGTAGATTTATAAAGATATATTATTTAAATCCTAGCACAAATACTAACTTCGTAAAAATTCATACAAGTATAACGGATGGTTTCAGAACATTTCTGATAGATACAGGAGCAGATATATCTCTCCTGAAGATAAATAAAATTAATAAAAGCATCGATGTTAATGATGATAGATGTAGAATTAAAGGGGTAACTAGTGAAGAAACGTTCTCACTAGGAACGACTAGAGCAATCTTAAAATTAGAAAACGATGATGTAGAACAAGAATTTCATCTGATTGATGAAAATTTTCCAATTGAAACAGATGGAATATTAGGTAGGGATTTCCTACATAAAAACTACTGCAAGATAGATTACGATACTTACACTCTATCTGCATACGTAAATAATGAAGAGAATAAATTACCAATGCTTACAAAATTAGACAAAGAAGAGGGGTTTACTGTACCAGCACGTTCACAAGTTATTAGGAGGGTACAAATAAGAAGGACAGAGGACATGGTAGTGCTGAATCATGAAATAGAAGAAGGAGTGTTTATAGCAAATACAATTGTTCCAGCTGAAGGCATAGCACATATTAAAATTTTGAATACGAAAGAGTATGATGTGACTATAAGAAGATTAACTCCAAAAGTTCAACCATTGAAGAATTACCACATTTTCCGGATGTCCAAAAACAAAAGCAAGTTATCAGCGGAACAACGTTATAACAAAATACTAAAAGAATTGGATTTAGAAGGTTTAGAAGAACAAGCGCGAAACTCAATCAAGGAAATATGCAAAGAATTTTCGGACATATTTCACTTAGAGGATGAACAACTGACAGCAAATAATTTTTATAAACAAAACATACCATTAGCAGATAATAATCCGGTATATATAAAAAACTATAGATTACCACAAGCGCATATGGATGAAATAAATAAGCAAGTTGACAAGTTACTTAAAGAGGACGTGGTAGAACCATCAGTTAGTCCTTACAATTCACCGTTACTAATTGTACCAAAACAAAACGGAACCGAGGACAAGTGGAGATTGGTGGTAGATTTCAGACAACTGAATAAGAAGATCGTCGATGATAAATTTCCATTAACAAGATTGGACGATATCCTAGACAATCTTGGAAGGGCGAAATATTTTTCAACGCTAGACTTATCGAGTTCCTTTCACCAGATCGAACTTGAAGAGGAATCAAGACCGTTAACGTCATTTTCAACTAACAAAGGACATTATCACTTTAAGAGGTTACCATTTGGATTAAAAATATCAACCAACAGTTTCCAAAGAATGCTTACTATAGCTCTAGCTGGTCTAGAAACAGAAGCATTTCTCTACGTTGATGACATCATAATATTCGGATGTAGCTTAAAACATCACAATACGAACTTAATCAAAACTTTCAATAGATTAAGGGAGTATAATCTAAAACTAAATCCGAAGAAATGCAACTTTTTGAAAACTGAAGTGACATATCTAGGTCATTTAATAACAAATGAAGGAGTAAGAACAGATCCTAGAAAATATGATGTGATAAAGAACTATCCAACACCAGTTAACGCCGACGAAACAAAAAGATTTACTGCATTTTGCAATTACTACCGCAGATTTATACCAAACTTTGCAGAAATAGCGAAACCACTAAACAACTTAGGAAAGAAGAATGTAACTTTTGAATGGACAAACGAATGCAAACAAGCATTCTCAACGCTTAAAGAAAAATTAATTAATCCACCAATTCTAAAATACCCAAACTTCGAAGAAAAATTTATAGTGACGACTGATGCATCGAATTATGCATTAGGGGCTGTACTTTCACAAAGTGAAATTGGAAAAGATTTACCAATATCTTACGCAAGTAAATCATTAAATAAGCATGAAATAAACAAACCGGTAATTGAGAAGGAATTATTAGCAATCCATTGGGCAATAAATTTCTTCAGACCATATATTTATGGAAGAAAATTTATAGTTGTAACAGATCACAGACCATTAGTGAGCCTGTTTACACACAAAAATCCATCATCGAAATTGACAAGGATAAGATTAGATCTATCCGACTACGACTTTGAAATAGTGTATAAACAAGGAAAAATTAATACAAATGCAGATGCACTATCGAGAATTAAGATTGACTCAGAAATATTGAAAGCAATGATACCCACTACTACAGTAAATATAGTCACGAGAGCCATGAAAAGAAAAGAAGATATGAAAAGAATCGAGGAAAATAACATCACAGGAATGAATGAGGGTGGCCAACCTTATACATGGAACTGTACTTCGATCTCTGAAGTAAGAAATGTTAAAAATTTAAGATTTATAAATATTAATAGTTTGCAATATAAATTTAATAATACTGATGTTTTGTACAGCGAAAATCCGCACATGAACTATGGTTTTGTGCAGGAAAAGCATGTAAAGAAAACGAGAAACAGTAAGAATAATAAAGCGCCCAAACACAAGAGTTTGGAAAATGAAAATGATATATCAATTAATAAAAATGAAGTTATTGTAACATTTAGCGAAAATCCGCATATAGACTTTGGTTTTATGCTGGAAAAGTTAATATGGAAAATGAAAGAAGAAAATATAGAAAAATTAGCGCTTAAAACTGATGATGAAATATTTACACGTGTTAAAATAAATGAGTTCAAAGAGATATTTTCCGAGCTGCAGTCGGAATTGAACAAAAATAATAAGCAAACAAATCTAAGAATATTAATATATGAGGCTCCATTAAAGATTAATGATAGTGACAGAATGATAGAAATTATAAAAGAATTTCATAATACACCACACGCTGGAGGACACTCAGGTGTGAGAAGAACGATAACTAAAATTAAACAACGTTATACATTTAAGAATCTAAATAAAATGGTAAAGACTTATGTTAATAGATGCGAAGTATGTGCTAGGAACAAACAAATTAGAAATATAAGAGAAAAACTAACCATTACTGAAACTCCTAAAACTAGCTTTGAGATAATTTCAATGGACACAGTAGGTCCATTAAGACCGACAGGTACTAACAGATATATACTTACAATCCAATGCGACTTGACAAAATATGTCGAAGCAATTCCGCTAGAAAATAAAGAGGCAAAGACTATAGCTAAAGCACTAGTAGAAAAGTTCATTTTGAAATATGGACATTTCAAAATTCTAAAGACTGATATGGGCACTGAATTCGTAAATGAAATCATGAAACATATATGTTCATTTTTTTCAATTAATCATGTAACTTCAACACCATACCATCATGAAACACTTGGTTCCATCGAAAGGTATCACAGAGTTTTAAATGAGTATTTACTTTCGTTTACACATGATTATAATTGGGAAGACTGGATTCTGTACTTTGTATTTTGTTATAATATAACACCACACACTGACACGGGTCATTCTCCTTACGAACTAATTTTTGGTAAACTAGCGTCGTTACCAACAGACGTAAAATTCATAACAAGTGCACCAGTATATAATCTTGAGGACTATGCTCAAGAATTAAGATTTCGTTTGCAACATGCAAACAATAAAGCCAATGAACTTCTACATCTAGCTAAATTAAAGCGTAAAGTCATATACGATCAAAGAGCAAACCCTTTGGACATTAAAGTTGGAGACTCAGTTTGATTAAAAGCAGGTGATCGCAAAAAATTGGATGCACCTTATTCAGGACCCTATGAGGTCGTAGATATTAAAGAAACTAATGTTAAGATAAGAAAAGGAAATATGATAAAAGAAATTCATAAGAATAGATTAAAGAAAAATATTCCCAAATAAAAATTAAGAAAAATCCAATACGGATTAGAATGAAATGATTTATTATAACATTTATTAGATTAAAACTTTTCAAATTGTATATTTAATGCAAAAATTCATTTGATTTACAAAATAAATTTTTGTTTAGGAAAGTGGGGGGATGTACTACATCTCAAATGTACCCACTAACTTCCAAATAAAACTTTGATGAAAAACAATCATAAAACTAAAAAACAACAAACATAATAACAAATTATTACTCATGATAGTAAAAGCCAAATGCATTTTACACATGACGTAGAAACTAAATTAAAAAATATAAATCAAATTTTTTATTATTTTCATAATGACCATAACAAATGTAAAACATATAAACGAAATAATAATATGGGTCAGATTCAATTTCATAACATAAAAAAAGTGTGTGAAGAAAATATAATACTAAAAGATATCATGTGACACTTTTTAATTGTTTTATATTCTTTTAATAATTATTCCTTTTTGATGAATAAACAAATTTTCATATATAAATATTTTTAAGTATTTTAGTAAATAAGAATCGATAAATTTTATTGAATTTGGTGGGAGAATAGATTTATAGTAAATAAAGAAATTGTTTTATTTTGTAATTGGGGAAATGAATTATGTAAAATATTTAGGTATATATAGAACGAATTGATTGAATAAAACTCAGACTTAATTTTGAATTTAAATAGATCGTTTTTATTTTCGAATTAATTCTCGACGTTCCGAATTGCTCTTGAAGCCAAAGGAACTAACAGAAAAGAGATAGAGCGAATAGCTTAATTGTTAAAGTTCTATTAATTTTCTGGGACTGTTCTACGACAGAAAGACGTACTTGACTCATCTGTAAATATATATATCTGTGGGACAACTCGCATATCATTTAGAGTTTCCTGCCAACAATCTTCCGAAGTTCAAATGAATCATAATTTCTACGATGATTTTGATTCTTATCTGAAGAGTCTTGAGGAGAACTTCAAAGAAGACGTAAAAACAGTAATACATTATACATGCATCACATGCATCTGCCAAATTTCGATCTCATACTGCAAGTTCTACTGATAGAGAGCTGCTAATTGATTCTATGAACAAAAACCTGGATCGTATAATGGAATGGGGTGATCGTAATCTTATTTCATTTAATCCAACCAAACCCAAGCTATGCCGTCTTGCACGAATAGAGCGACATAAAAATTTCCCTATTAAGATAAACCATGAGGAACTGAGTGAAGTTGAATCAGTTAGACTTATTGGAGTGGATATTCAAAATAACCTGAAATGGAATAAACATGTATTCAACCTCGCTAAATCTGCAATGCAAAAATTAGGATTCTTGAGTCGATGTAAAAAGTATGTCGCGGAACGAATCCAAATTCTCGCAGAGAGAATCGCGAACAGAATTTCTTCTACGAAATTAATTACCGTAAGACGCAGCACATCTGCCTAGGCTAGTAGATTAGTGAGAAGTGGGAGTGGGGATGTCTTAGGCATTTCGTAAAAGCTTGAGAGTGCAGCTGTGAGTCAATATTGAGAAGAATATTTAGTCACTAGATATAGGGTGACTAGCACTTTTCCCCATTAAACCACCCATGGAGACTTGCGTACTGTATGTTGTTAAGTCTCCCCTGATTATCTTAAGTCCTATAACATCCTCGGAACAAGCAAAAGAAAACTTAATTTATCATATTAAATTCTGCAACAAACATCATCATCCATCAAGAACAAAGAAAACTTTTGTAAATTTAAAAAAAACGTTTAATATTACAAAAAAACATAATCAAAACCCAGCAAAAAAAAAATCATCGGATTAACAAAAAATTATAAATAAGATACAATTTTACTAACAGTATAATTCTTCTAAATTACCTAACTGTTGCATGCTACCATACTCTTGAGCTTACGAATACTAATTTTTCGTCTTAATAACTGAATATTCAAATAATATTTATATGCCAATTTCATACATGCAAATTGGTTTATCAATTCTATTTTGTATAATATCTTTTAAAAATAGTAATTATTAAAGTTATGATTATTATTAAACGATTATTTACGAGTATTAAAGTTATTTTAAAGTAGTGATTAATATCTTTTTGTAGCGAAGAAAAATCCAGAATATGTAATACAGTAGAATAGTATTTATAGATAATAACAAAACAAACAAAATCTTATCTTTCTTTTTCCTGTCCAGAATTCCTTGACCCAGTGAACTAGTTATGATACGATTCAATGTATTTGAATCTGAGGGCAGATTGCACTAGCCAGCCGCGCCGAAAGTGCAAACACAATTATTCCACAAAATTTCTCTCTAGAAGATTTAAGCGTCACAAATATTATATTTTGACTGACTTCAAACAAGCAAAAAATTTAACTTGATACAGGTATACGGTACACTGCTTTGACCTCTATATAAAAGAAACAATTAGATACAATAACAATAATTAAGGGTTACACAAGTTTACTTTTGTTTCCGTTTTAAAAAAATCACTACATAATTCTGATCTCACAAATAAATTAATTAATTAATCACAAATATTAATTAAATTATAACTAAGCTAGGACAAACGACTGAACTTCAATATATATTTATTTTTCTTCATTTATTACTAGCCACTTCCGACGCTATTTTGAAATACAAAACTAAACTTTCCAAAGGAAATGTTTAAGTTTATATTTCAAAAATGATTAATTTATTTAAAGCAACAAACCAGTATTAATGATGCATATTTAAATTTACATGCACCTCTTTACATGTCGTTAACATCAGCTATGCCAAGGAAAACTGGAGTCAATTTAATGAATCAAATCCGATGTAATAACAAAACAATCGATTATGATTAAGGAATGATGATGTTTGATTTCAAATATTGATACAAATTGCAATGAGATTGGTTTAAAGGAATGAAATTCCATATAGGTATTTAAGGTGGCCCATCAACTGCCACAATCGTAGGGCTGAATCACACCCAGGAGAAGGGTCTCAAAGGCCGGGGTACATTTCTCTTCTTCAAATCTTATAAAACTCCGTTATGGATCAATATTGAGTGTAATAATGGTCAACGTTTGATAACTAACTTCGAATGTCCTTTGCATGGTAAACTCTAAGTTTTTCACCATTCTCTCGAACAACCTCGTAAGCCACGTTACCCACTCTCGTCAGAATTTGAGCTTTGATAAATCTTGGTGCAAGTTTGGCTAAAAAAATTTTGTAGCGTCGCTCTGCACAAAATTACGTACAAAAACCGTTTGTCCTGGGGTAAACGATCGACTATGGCTACGAGGATTTTATTGATTAGCGTTACGTTGATGCGCGTGTCTAAGGTTATTTAATACCAATTCTTGGGCTAAACTTAAACGTGAACTAGGAATTATACAAACTTGATTATCGGCACCCAAACTGAGTTCCCGTAACAGTTTATAGGTAGCTCCATGAAGTACCATATGGTACACTGAAAAAAATAATGATAAACCAAAACTAGTTTAATTGGTTTTAGTTATAATAACCCCGTTTTGGGTTGATTTGTTACAAATTTACTATGTGTAACTTAAACTGAGCAAGTTTTATAACACAAAACTAGCTAAGTTAATTATTATTTCGATTTTAATAAGAGAAATATGAATTGGGATGTAGATTTTAACTGAAACTGTGTTACTTTAAGTAGGTATTAGAAAGTAAAGTATTTTGATTTTGTGTAATTAGTGGAGTTATAATAATTATGGTTAATGATCATTAAATTTGTTCATTAAATTGATTTTTTAAAGCTCCACATAAAAATTAATTTATACAATTGATTATGTTATGCGCTTCCCAAATTAGATTATTTTACTGGGATTTCTTATCAAATGTACTTATATGTGTATGATGTTTTATATACATGTTAAAATAATATTAACATTTTTTTCGGAGTGACGTGAAGAACTAACTATATATTATAAAGTATTTGTTGAACTTGTATGCGTTTCACCAATAAGTATTCTTCACTTTAATAAAAAAACTAAAACTTAGAATTAAATTTTAAAACTTTTTATTTTTTATTTTCCTTACTACCGGTTTCAATCTTCTAAAGATCATCCACAGGTACTATACAGCAATTCCCTATAAATTGCTGTATAGTACCTGTGGATGATCTTTAGAAGATTGAAACCGGTAGTACGGAAAATATAAAATAAAAAGATTTAAAATTTAATTCTAAGTTTTAGTTTTTTTATTAAAGTGAAGAATACTTATTGGTGAAACATACAAGTTCAAATACTTTATAATATATGTAAAATGTTTCATAAATTATTGTTTTCCATAAAGTTAACTTGCACTGAAAAATTAACATATGCGAACGGTTATCATTACTTAAACAATTAGTCCAGTCATTCAACGGAAAATAAGGCGAAACTGTATAATTCTTACAAACAGCACCGATTTGCACAAAAAGTTGGATTAAAGTTCTACTTACCCTCTACTTTAAGGTTGACCTTTGTCGGGAGGTGCATTTACCCTGGAGGTGGTGTTCGCGAGGGAACATTTCAACTGGTCATTGACTGGACTAAATATAAAAATGAACTGGATAATTTTAACTATGCATAGTAAAATCTACTTATGCACCAAAGTTGATATTACCAAGCATCCAGTTTAATTTCAGCCAATTTTTCTTCATGTTTTGTTTTATGATCATAATACAGTTAGGTTTTCAGAATATTGTTCT